>JAUUDY010065147.1:0-11439 GCA_032361765.1 Panulirus inflatus
CATGCAAAAATATATATTATACAGGTACTCATCATAATGGGGCAACAGGAGTGTAAAATTCTCTCCCTGTGACACCCAGGTAATAGTAAAACATTTCCAACACACCCATGCCCACACATACATATGCATTCAAACACAGAGGCACATTCTCATTTTCTCCATATATTTGTTTATGTGTATGGTATCAACTCACCATCTGGCATATTGTCAAGACATGCAGCCAGTAAGTTGTAAAGTGTGCCAGAGGTGATATCCCTCTTCTTTCCAACCACATTGCCACTAGAGGCTTTGTTGTCTGTTGTGCAGATTACGGATGAAAGCTTCTGGCGTAAACATGACGACAAAGTTCCTCCAGAATCCTTCTTTCTGTTCTCTTCTTTAGAGTTACCAGTTATTGGTCTGTTACTTGGGGGACTTCCAAGGCCACCATCCAAAATTGAGATCTGCAAGCATTTGGGTGTCATTAAGTTTTGATTTATAATTCTGATGCTATATTCCTTTAAAGAGATATGACAATTCAATGGTACAGGGAATTCTGTACTTGCAAGATTTCTTTTTCATGCTTGTTGAACGAAGTAAAAATGTGATTACATGGTAAATCATGTTATGCAAGATATGAGCCTTAAAGCAATTAGTGACTGTCACTGCAAGCAAAGGAGGTACTTACTAATAATGAAAGCAGAAAATTTTTTAGGTCTGAGAGAGGTTACATAAATAAAAAAAAAAATGAAAGCAAAGTTCAAAAACACATGGTAAAACACCAAGTGTGGCAACACTGAGAAAACCATCAACCATCATGGTAAGAAAATATATCATAAGAGGTAACCAAGACACTTCTTACTCCTTTTACAGTGTTTCTTCTATAAGAAAGTGTAGCTAATTAATCAGCCTACTAGGTATAAATCCCTATCAAATTATATATAAATGAATGTCCAGGTTCAAAAAGAAATTTCTAAATATTTTCTGAAATCATAACCAGAAGTTATGCTACTGAATAGTCTTACAATGATAAGATGAACAAACTATCTCAAGAGGATCAGCTGAAAAATTATGTATAAAAGCATATATGAAAAACACTATACCTAACTATAATAAGAGATACTCTTTATGAGTTATTTTACATTTTATATGTAAAATCACAACTTTTTTGTTAATTTATTATTCTTTATTATTACACTTTGTCGTTGTCTCCCGCATATATGAAAAACACTATACCTAACTATAATAAAAAATACTCTTTATGAGTTATTTTACATTTTATGTGTAAAATCACAACTTTTTTGTTAATTTATTATTCTTTATTATTGCACTTTGTCGTTGTCTTCCGCATTAGCGAGGTAGGGCAAAGAAACAGATGAAAGAATGGCCCAACCCACCCACATACACATGCATATACATAAACGACCACACATGCACATATGCATACCTGTACATTTCAACGTATATATACATACACATGTACACACTCATACTTGCTGCCCCCATCCATTCCCGTCACCACCCTCCAACATATGAAACGGCATCCCCCCCTCCTCCATGCGCGCGCGCGAGGTAGCACCAGGGAAAGACAACAAAAGCCACATTTGTTCACACTCAGTCTTGAGCTGTCATGTGTAATGCACTGAAACCACAGCGCCCTTTCCACATCCAGGACCCACAAAACTTTCCTTGGTTTACCCCAGATGCTTCACATGCCCCAGTTCAATCCATTGACAGTGCGTCAACCCTGGTATACCACATCGCTCCAGTTCATATTTTATACATACATCTATAGCAAACATTACCCTCAAAAGTATACAGACTTTGGAAATGCTTGACCTCAAACCAACTGGACAATAGTTAGAGACATTAGAACAGACACACTTCTTAGCGATGGGATGTGCCAATTCATGCTTCCAAGAAGGGAATCCTTTGGTTTTTAAACAAAGGGAATGGACGAGCAAGCATAGGTGCAAGTTCAGAGCGCACACTTTCAGCTCATGGAGATGGATGCCATCAGGACTTAAGCCCTGCTTCTCTCCAGAGAAAGAAGCACTTTATGGGGAGTTCAAAAGGAGATTAGAGGAAGGGGGACAGGATTAGGAAGTGGAACATCAGGGGGTGAAGGAATTTTAGTCATCCAAAGTAGAGTTAGAGGAGAATCAGGAACCTAAGAGAGTTGATTTGTCTATTGGATAGACAGCTGTAATACCATTAGAATGGAAAAATGAAGGAAAGGTAGAGCACAGAAGTTTGTTAGCAATGTCCCCAGCTAAAGACCAAAAAGACCTACCAGTGGATGACGAGGGGTGGTTATAGAGTTCAGTGTTAGGTTGTGAAAATGCTGACATAATGAAGTAGTTAATAAGTTAAAAAGATGACATTTTAATACATTACTAATAAAAAAACACGTAAAAAGTATGCCAGATGTGTAGAGATTGTTAGATTATTTATATGAAATTTACTCTGCTGCAAATATGTTAAATCTGCGGAATTCATTTTTTCATGCATGTAGATTTTATCAAATGGAGAAAATATATATATCAAACAGAACCTGGTAAGTTAATAGTAATTTGGCTTGTGGACAAAGAAATTATGACATGAAGGATGAGAGATGGAACGTACCATGATAGACAATATATGTTTAAAGTAGGAAAGTTAGTGCATGAAAATAAATATCTCAGAAGGATGAATAAAACTGAGCTAATTTGGGAAGTAAATATGGAAAAAGAATTTTTAGGCATAGGAAGCAAGCTGTTTAAGAATTTTTAGGCATAGGAAGCAAGCTGTTTCATCAGCTTGAAAAGAAAGAATCATTATTGAGTGTGGAGCAGATATAAGGGAGAAGAAATACTACAAACAAGGTGAGAAGGATAATATTGCACATAAAAAAAGTGAAAAGCAAAAGAGTATCTTGAGAAAGGTAAGGTATGAAAATTTTGTATACAATAATGAGCTTGTATTAGGAAATGTGATGAATGTATTTTTGTGAAACGTGAGTGGACCAGAAAATCAAGGGAAACAGTAGCAAAAGACGGAAGCTAAAGAGATTGCTTTGAAGAAAAAACTCAAGGTGATGCATTGAATATGAGAATTTATACAGAAGGATTAGAGGTCAGAAGAGTGCAGAACATGTATAAGTAGGAAGATATTACACAGAAGGTAAAAAGAGCAGATACAGGGACATAGTTACGTAGACTCTTGCTGTGGCCACCACCTTAAGGGAGTTCCAGCTGGAACAGGCATCAGATAAATAGAACAACTGTAATCAATGAATAAGGGGGCACATAACGAATAAAAAGTATTTTTTTATACACAATTCTTTTATTACAAATATTTACAAGTCAAAATGCATTCTATAATTTTTCGTGTTCCAGCAATTATACATTTACACACTTTGGAGAAGGTGGTAGGGGTTGACTAACACGATTATCAGTGCTAGAACTAACTGAACATTCTCACCATTTTGTGATGACAAACACTTTCTAAACTTTTAGGTTAAATCTGCATATATCATCCAGCATGAGTTTGGGAAAATACATCACAATAGTGACACATTAATTTAACAAGTTCAGTAAATCTTTGGAGATAATGACAACATAGCCATGGGAAAGATTATGCATCTTTTCCATTATGAAAACATGAATATGTAATAAATATAAAAGTTGAGAAAATGAATAATCTAATCTTATCTAATTCTTTATGCAGCTGATTTTCATCAGTGACCATTAAAACATCAAAGTTACTGAATGACATGCTCCTTGGGCCAATCAAATATTTTTGGAAAATTAACAACTTCCTCTTCTGGGTAATGGTCAAGACGTTTAGGAACTTGGCGCACTTGACGCATCTGAGCAGATATGTTTTCCAAGATTTTATCAGGTACCTGTGAAGGGAAAATATGTAAAGTGATGTGGGCATACATTTTTTCCAAGGTATCATCAAAAAAATTAAGGAAAACTGCAGAATAAGGAAAAGCAGTGGGCAACATATACTTTCTCAAGAATTCATTATTTCAATATGGTTGTATTTATGAATAATTTACTAAATAAACTTAGTCAATTTCAACATTTTTAGCCCCACAAGCTTTTGAAAGTGATCAAATATTTTTTATTTCCTGGGTATATACCAAAAGTGAGAAGTTTAGCAGGATAAGATTTGAACTGTAAAGTATGAAATAACTGATTCATCATAAATGGAAGTAAAATTAATGCAGATATCTGTAGCCAGTACTGCTGGTATGTAGGATGTGATCCAGTAAGTGGTATCACATCCCTTGCAGAATAAAGTTGTACCTATAAAGCTTCTCTGCAAGCTAACTTATAAATGTAACACTTAAGTATGTACAGATTTATAATTTCCCCCATTGTCCATATTTACTCATCCAACTATTCATATTTGTTGTCCAATGCACCTCATCATATCTCACTCAAACAGTTTAGTCTTTCAAATACAGTAAATATGATTTTTGGAGCAATGCAGAAATGATAGAGGTGGACAAAAAGTATAACAGAAAAGATAAAGCCACATTGTAATCCTACAAGTGATAATGAGTAGGGCTATGAAGATTAAAGATCTGTAAGGAAAATTAAGTAAAACATTTATATGAAAGAAGAAAACCCATCAAAACCTCTATCTTCCCTTAAATCAAAAACTTGGAGACAATTTAACAGAGCTTCATATTACAGGTTTTTGTCTAATGGACAGGAAAAAATGTATAATGGTCGTTACAAAATAGTTTAATAAAAAAGAATCGAATGAAGGAAATGAACCGAAAGAATTTACTTGCAATCATCTTTGAGTTATTCCTTCTGCCGTTTACCAAACCTGCATTATGGATATATTGTACACAGAAGATGACGATCAAGTTTATGTATGTACATTACACACTATGTATCAACATCCTATCACAAATATAAAATTTCACACTAAACCAAGCCTACCTTCTCATTTGGAAATATGTGCAGTCTAGCCATTTGTCCTCTTCTTAGCAGATTTTTATCTAACGTATTGTAAACAGCTTTCCTGAGTATCTGGAATGCCACAGAAAATTTACAAATGACTCTAAAAGTACAAAGAATGAGTATATCACTGACTTGTTCTATGTTTTCCCGGAGTATGAGTTTCATGCAGAACCTCGTACAGCAGTTTTAGTAAACTTTTCTGAATTCCTTCATAAAATAATCTAAATGATAACAAGGAACAATTTTAAGGTTCAGGGAAAATATGCAAAAAATAAGTAACATTTATCTATAAGTCTGAAATATATTTACAACAAAAAAAATTTGCAGGTTTTTGTAATAAGAAAATTTCGAAGTAGGCTAAGGCATGGTTATAAGAATGGGAAACAGTAACCTATAATGCTGCATAAGTTCAATTATGAGAGAACATGGGTGCGTCAACTGCATATTTGCACTAAGACAGTGAAGTGTACAACAAATACAGTACATTAGCAGGTGGCTTCATATAACACGTGTATCATACACATATATTTTGCAATAGTAACATTTAAGAATTAATGCATAAACTCTTAGAACACTACTGATCTCGACTTATGATGGGTTACGTTCTGGTAAACCCATGTAGGTCGAAAATTTGTAAGTCTGGAGCATCTGTATAGCAATATACTTTTACTTTCATAATGAAATATTGAAAGATTTTTTTTTTTATCATTCCTAATGTATTTCATAATGACAAAGGAAAATGATTTGGGATGTATATCCAACCAGTGGGAAGGTGGCATGGCTTATAATCACAAGCTCATACTCCAAGGGTAAAGGTCACCTTGCTTCATTTATGGTTAAGAAATAAGTTAATCTCATTCATCATGTGATATGAATATTAACGGGTATTTTGGGTTCGGTGAAAACTTGGTTATTCCTCACAAGAACTTTACCTGCTGAAATGTGGTTCTAAAAATTTTGTTTAGTTTTAATATTCAAAATCACTGGCTGATTCACCAAGCATTCTTTTCAGTTAATAATGAAAGTACCATTATTTTGAGACTTCATGAAGTTCCAGTTTATGGGCATCCTTCAAATAACTGCCAATAATTTTTTTCATATACCATTACAAATATGGTAAATCTAGGTTTCTAGATCTAATATAAAACAGGAAAATATTCTCTAGTATATGGCATATAGGCAAAACTAAGCTAATAAGAAGGCAAAATCATTACAATATATAAAGTTATTTAGATAACAGTATCCATGATTTTAATGAAAAATGAAAGCCTTCTTTTTGCATAGTTTTTATTTTCTTAACTAATCATTGTGTAATCACATTCAAAATACCATACAAAATGTGAAGTACTGATTAACCATTTGAAACATTTAAAACTATATAAACAATCAGTCAACTGAAGCATAAAAAAAACCTGATTTCACAGTGTTAAAAGTTTTTAAACATTTAAGATTTTGTGTAAGATTGATTAAAATAAGAAAAAGAGAGATTTTGCTCTAACCTTGATTGACCGATTTGAATATCTACTTTATATGTAAAAAAAAAATATTGATCTGTTATCATTTGCAAACATCTTGATGAGAAAAAGGGTGGAATAAGATATCTGTAGAGTTAAGCGAGTATTATTTTTTATTCAGAAAACATTGAATTTAACTTAAAAAGTAGAGAAGCATAAAAATCAAATCTAAGACTTACCATAGTAGGGTCAATCTGATGAAGTTCCCATGCTAAAGTCCAAGATGCACCTTTAGCATAGCCAGTATGATGAAAGTATACACGTTTTTCCCATTCTATCCCAGGGAGGGCTATCTCTTCTGAATTTATAACTACAACATGGTCTCCACAGTCACCTACCAAATTAAAAATAACTTTAGACATATGAAATTCCTTGATTGTCTATTATAGTACATCATGTTAATAATCAAATATATAGATTAGTAAAATAATCACACTTACTTAGGGGATGATATATAGGTTTGCTTCTTCCACTGAGGTATGTCTTTATCTTCTCAGCTGAATGAAATGGATTCTGCCACTTGGCATCATACAAGTACCACATTCTTCCAAATGTTGCCCATTGCTAAAAATTATGATAATTTACATTAAAAGATATACAAAACATTTACATCTACCTATTTACCATTATTAACTCCTGGGGTTTAACAAAAGTGATACAAATGAATACCTTACATTCTGAACTTGATACAAGGCTTTCACCCTAATTTTCCCCAAACAAAGCTCTACTCACTTTATGAGGACAAATTTTTGGAAATGGATGTTACACCTCAAACTCCAACATGTATATAAAGTCTACAAAGTATATATCAAGTCATGGGTGTATGTTTCGTAGACATTACAATATTGTCAGCTTTATCAATAATTACATCCAATTTATATATAAAAGAATTACACCCAATTTCTCTTTAAATACAAAATCCTCACATATAACTGTTTTCCTAGACCACTATATTAACATCGCAAATCAATATCACTTAATATCCAAGCGTAAATGCACTGCAGAGCTAAACCTGACTTATCCAAAAGAATTATAATTATCCAATGTAATAATAAATGGCCAGTGACTATATTTTGACGTCTAACGCCGTGATGACTCAGTGATGGACTGGCCTCTATGACTGGCATTATTTTAGACCCTTGTCAAAATATACTTCATTTAACCTAACACTGTCTCAAGACATATATATTTTCTCTGAAATACAATCAAGTAGCTCCTTGCATCCATTCATTACCAGAAACTCATCTACCCACGAACCGTAGCTTCATTGTATAGACTAACCTGAACCCTTTTCGCCGCCGACATTTTTCTAAACTAACGCAAAAAAACGTCATGTAAAGATAACCCTCAGGGAAATACAAAAAGGTATCTATGGTTCAGTAGACTACGTAAGATGAGACAACATCAGCAACCACTTCAATAAGGACCAGTGTGTCTATGTTGCCAGAGGAAGGAAAGGGAAACTAAAGACAGAAGAGCATCGTATGTATAGAGTTACGGGTGACGGTGTGGGATCCAGGCATGCGTGAGACCCCCGCACCCACTCTGTGCTACCTACCTAGTTCCTACTCACCGCCGCACTGTAAGACAGCTGCTTCTCAGGAGCACTCGTTCGTCTAGTGTTTGGAGTAAGTCTTGATGGTTGTTTCTTATTTTTTTTTCAGGAGAATGGCTACTTTGTAAAGCGTGATTTAGGCATGTGTGGGATGTGCGTGGCATTATACTTTGCAAGGTGTCACCCCCTCCGTAATGTAGAGTAGCAGTGAATTGCATGCTGGATTGGATGTTTATCATCGTTAATAGGGTGTTCAACAGTTATGACCAGATATTGTTTTTGAAAAATGCGTTTCACAATTCCCCCTGTAGTTTGTCAGATTAAAGCGTTGAAATATGTTTCGTAATTACAGGCATACACGTGTTTCTCATACTCATTTCTAAACATTTTTTGAGTTCATTATTGTTTTTTGCAATATTTCTCGGATCTTATTCCCTTTACGTGATTGCGAATTGTGTTTAGGTATTTGAACATAACGGATAATGAAAGTGAAAATTCCTGATCTAGAGGTTCAGACTTGTGTGCTTCTTATTTGTCAGGTTATTAAGTTGTGGCAGATTCCTAAAAAATACCATTTGGCCGACTTTGTTTTCAAAGTAGTTATTTTGTTTACGAATATGTCATCTGTGAGTCAAGTGACACAAGTATGCTAATGTTGTAATTGCTATTTTCATCAAGGATCTTGTTCAGTATTTCCGAAGGATTGGCCACCTCTAGGTTAAGTTATAAAAGGCTTAGGGGGAGATGAGAGAGCACACCGTGTTAGGAAATGAGTTTTGATTCAAGTGTTCTAAATCTAAACTCTATAGTTTTGTTTAAGTTTCAGTCTATGAACACCACAGAGATGATAAGTGGATTTGAAAGAAACGCACTTTAATAAATTCCTTATAGTTAGTAGTGCAAAATACCAATTTAGGGGCACCACAAAAGTGACGAGGATGTAAAGTAAGTTATTGTACTTTGTATTCTCAGCTAATTGATTGATACCAAAGGAGAATGATTTAATACATTATTTTCCTTATGAGTAAGTTAGAGTTATGGTAAGTAAAAGTGAAATGCTATTATTGAATAACATTGGAAAGAAAAATGAAATTTAGCAACATCCCCTTTTAGCTATTTTGTCCAGAAAATGGAGAAATTACTGGTATCAAGAATAAAATGATAACCCTAAGCACTTGCCAGACATATTAAGATGATGGTTTTTCTTGGGACATTTTTTTTTTTACTTCATGTTGCTTTGTACCACTTTATGTACCATTAAAGAAAAATTAAAATCCTTGATGACCATAGGAGCCACATTTGCTGTCTCATATTAGAATTTTGATGAATGAATTTGGTGAAAGGTTTATGTGTCCTGGCTTAAAACAAAATCTGGATTTCAGAGGTCCAGATTATAGGAGATATTTACATTAAGCCTTAAATGATTATTTACATAAGATTTAAACTGTTTTCAGTGTCCTGCATATTAGCTCAGGATAATGTTTGCTGCTGGAAATTACGAGAACCTGGAGAAGAGAAGAGGAGGTTATCGAGCTGCTAGGGGCAGAGGACGAGGCAGGAATAGAGAGAATAATCAAGAAGCTGTTGCAAATGGTTTTGCAAACATGAAAATTTGTGAAGAAATACCTGAAGAACTGATAGAACCATGCAAAGTATATGTTGGAAATTTACGACCCAGGGTGAGTCATGTGTATGCCAAAAATAAGTTTTCCCATGTTTTCTCACCTATAGACTGGGATTTATTAGCATAAAAGAAAGCAGTTGCTCCGTGGTGGTGGCAGTGGGGGTAAAACAGTTTTGCCCATAATAATGAGGGTTTTTCCATGAGATTAATTCATCTCTTCCAATACTTCATAGGACTCTGCAGCTGTCAGTCCAGGCCTCTGACATCATGGCACAAGATGTTAAACTTAGTGACCTCTTATTCTTGTTCATGTACATGTTCTTATTGATGCTCTGTGGAACTGCCTGATACCAGTTTGTGGTGTCACGACTTTTATGTCTAGTCTTCAGTTCAGAGGCCAAATTAGCCTTTTGATGTCTGCATACCAAGTCATACTAATTTGGCAAGGCTTTGTACTGCATCATCCATTCATTGTTGGGAATCACACTATGGTTTGATGAAGATGTGTTTAACCTCTTCTCTGGATCATGGCAGGTGCATCATACAGCATATTTTATACAGTTGTTTGCCAGTATGTAAAGAATTTATTGGCATAAGACCCTTAAATCCAATTTTGGATTATATTTCGCACATAAAAGGTTTAGTCTGAAACTTAACCTGGCCATGGATTTAAGACAACATACTGCATGCTTTACATAGTTATTTCCTAGCGCTTAAAGAATTTCAGAGAGTAAAATCCATAGTTATAGCATGGATTTTTCCTATTTTTGTAGCAATCTCCCTGGCATGAACAGAAATGTGCCCCAGTCATATTCAACTTGTATTAAAGGGAAAAATTTGTTGGACGAATCATTATTAGATCTTACTGGAATAAGTTGATTTAAGATTGATGATATAGAGTTTAAGATAAATGAAATACGTATTTTTCTTCCTTTTCAAGAATTATATCCAGTGATGAACAAAATAATACTGCATCTTGATAACAACAGGGAATAAGCAGAAAACCACATTGGAGATGGAAGTATGGAATGGAACAGATTTTGAGTACTCGGGGCCTGAAGATGCAGGAGGGTGAAAGGCATGCATGGAGTAAAGTGAAGTGGACTGATGTGATATACAAGGGGTGACATGCTATTAATGAAATGAACCAGGGCATATGAACCTGCCAGGGGAAACCACAGAAAAATATATTTAGGGCCTGGATGTGGGTAAGGGGCCCTATAGTTTCAGTCAGTTACATATGACAGGATGGATAGGAGTGAATGAGGACCTTTCTTCATCTGCTCCTGTTGCTGCCTTATTAGTTTAGAAAATGCCTAACAACTGAAAGAAAGAACAGTAAACCTGACTCGCAAGCATATTACTGCCCTGGAACCCCCTTTCATCACATTCCAACTGTGTCCAAGAAGGTTGTCATATCCAGTGGCTATGACCATAGGTCAGAAAGTATTGTGTTTGTCTTGATGGGGTGAGTGCAGGGCAGCTGAGGAGGTGGTCTTCAGTTTCAAAATTTCAACTTGGGCTTGAGGATTTCTGTGATATGTTGAATCAGTATTAATATTGTTGGATGTACATAGATAGAAGTATGAAATTCTTCCACAGATTTACTTGCTAAGTTTCAGGATAGTATGTATAAGCTTTGCTCTAAAGCAAATGTAAATGTACTTTGATACTCAAGTAATATATCATCCAAAATTTTTTACAGGTTGGAGAGAGGGACCTGCTTGAGGCATTATCACATTATGTCCCTGTTCTGAAGGTCATCATCATCAAAGATAAGAACGGTAACCGGAGTAAAGGATA
>JAUUDY010065256.1:0-14904 GCA_032361765.1 Panulirus inflatus
TACGATATATACGTCGGTGGCACCTACGCGTCATTCTCCGGGGAATGACTACGATTTCAGTCAGCGGCTCAGCGTGCGTCTAATGTACGCGCTTTTGGACCAGTTGACGACAGTGATTCGATTTAAAATTCCGAAGTAATGTTCTCAAATTGCTTAATGATCCTGCATTTTTCTTTTTTTGAAGAGACGTGTAAAAGGAAGCTCGCATTGGCATGCAAGTTAATCGAAGGAGTGAAAGTGATTCTCATCTAAATTCGCTTGTAATTACGGTGTTATAACTGCTTAGACAATTACTTTCTTAAGAAATTGTCGTTCACGTCACCCGCAGGTGGCATTGATTATATTCACCTAACCTAAAAACAGGAGTGAGGAAAAGGTGCCTTTTAAGTTTATCGTAGCTGATTACCTTGATTACACTACTGAGGAAGTAATCACCAGATATACTTATTTCACCATGACAGTCGCTGAAGTGTTTATAACACTTGCAACTCATCATCTACAAAACGAAGGACATAGAGTGAAATACTAGTGATATGTAACTTTTCACTGAAACTTCCACGATCATATCCGCCAGACTCGCAAAATTCTTTGCTTGACAGCCGACAATTGGAACACAGCAGTGCGTGTGTGTGTAATAACCTATCTGTATTGTACGGGGAGGGAGTTTGAACTTTCTCAGCGATCATATAGTTTTGTATACCGTCAACCTTCACGGTGTCATCACTAAATTTGACTCACTTACTATCCTCAATACTGTAGTCTCTGGTTTCACTGTCGTTGCATCTTTCGAAGTGTTTTTCGCTGTCAACATCATCAGAATGATTCTACTCTTCCTTTATTTTTTTTTTTCTATCGTAGGAAAAATTATGGCCTCTAACCTTTCACTGAAACTGGACTCTTATTTCAGGTACAATCTTTTTTGCCCTCGTTTGGACCTTCTCTGTAGCTCTCTCTGCTTCTTTTGATGCGGTGACCAAACCTCAGAAGCATAACCTAATGTTGATCTTAAATGTTTGCTGAACATTTCCTCCCTGATGTACTGAAAGGTGGTTTTCATATTTCCCGACAGATAGTTTCTTTTGTATACTTCTGATAAATGGTTCTCTGGGGGCAAGTTAGTTACAACAATCTCATGATCCCTCTCTCTCGAACACGGCGGATTCTTGCAGCTCATTTCCCGTTAGATCATGTTAATATTAAGGCCTTTATCTCGCTGTGTCCCATCATCATTACTCAGCATATCAAAGATGAACTTCATCGACCATGCACCAGGCCAACCTTTGCAGCTTGTCTTAGTTCCTTTGTAAGCTGATGCAATTTGCCTCATTCTTTATTTCTCTCAACATCTTAGCATCATCCGCAAACGTATGTAGGTTTGAAGCCAGTCCTTCTAGCAGTTCATTTACTTAGATCAAGAAGAGCTCAATGGTCTGAGGATCGTCAAACCATAGGTCACTCCAGCCCATTTCGAGATGGCTCCACTAACATGCATTTGCCCCTAAGGCCTGAAAATCCAGCTGTTTACTAGCTGATGGCCTACATGTGCGCACGGGGAAGCCTGATAAGAAAAATAAAACTTGGTAGTGTATGAAGAGGATATCTGCTGGAGGGCAGTACATGGGAGAGCCAGATGAAAGAGGAACTGACGATTTATGACAAGACTTCTTGCCGGACATCACACGGAAGAACCAGATAACAGAAAATTTTATGTTGTGATGACGTTATATACTAAGGCACAAATAACAGACCTGTTGGACTGTGTGGGGGTTATTTGCTGTAGAATAATAAATGTAACTCTAATGTAGATTAAGACGGGATGGTAAAGAAGACCACCCGATGCAGAAACCCTTTCCAAATTAGCACGTAAGGAGCAGCTCTGTCAGCGTGTCCAGGAGTTCTGTGTTCGTTGGAGTACAACGGTAGAGATCCAGTCTGACTCACACGTACAGTACTCCCGTCTCCCACTTCACCTACATATCATCATCATCACTTTGGGTCTACCTTCCATTCAGTTATACTCAGCACACGACCTTACTATGATTCCATTCCTCCTGCTTGGTCCTGGGTAAATATTTCTGTTTGAACGTGTCTCCCCTGACCTTCATTGTCTGATGTTGATCGAGCATAGAAAACGGTTTGGGTTACACGAGATAAACATCATTTAATTGATTGATCGGTTGAGCTCATTTGAAGTTAATTTGAAGTACAATTCAGTTCAGTTCTATATAAATGTATCGTGTAATGCGTGATTTTGATTTCTATTCCATTTAATCGATGAAAAGTGTGATTGGTCTACTATATTTGGTGATCATAATGCTGAAATATTATGACAATGAATTTTATCTCAAAATTATCTAGTTCATATATAAGGGGGAATTGTATAAGTTTCGTCTAAGACAGCACGGTTTTAGTATTACATGCACAGGGTTGTTGAGGCGGACACCAATCCTATCACATGTTTGATACCATAAAAAAAAAGCCCTTGAACATCTGTCTATAACATGTACATAAAACTAAAGAAAATAGAGGAGGAATGAATGCAAATTACCTCCACCTACCTTTGCAAAAGGTGTATTTATATATTAGCTCTAAAAGAGGCATGTTAACAAACCTGGAATAAAATGCGATGAGATGATTCTGCTTAATGCAGCAACGAGGAATCTTTAGTAGTTGCAAGGAGTGCGGCGTCCGCCGTCTCAAGGTCGTATTTTAATTACAGGAAAGGAAGCATTGTATTACTCCTACTTCATCGGTCTCGTTTATTTTCCGTGTTCACGATATTTGTGCTACAATCTGAAATTTTTTTCGGAGGGTGTTTAAGTTCACCAGCATTTCGAAAAATGATAAATCAACGTACATTGTTCTTAAAGGTAATTTCCAAGGGAGTTAAATTTCCCGCCACTCTCGTCTTGGGGAATTGGTTTTCGATTTTCTTAGAAATAGTCTGCATAGATTTCAAATATTAGGGGGAAAATATTTTTACTGGGCGCAGAATTAGTGCGTAATCACTAAGATTTGCCATAGATGCAAATAAGGAGCACTTGAAATATGTAGTATTTCTTAAGAAATTCTATTGTTTACAAGTGTCAGTAAAGAATCGTCTAATTCTGCTGTGATGAAAAGTTAAATTCCCCACACTTCTTTTGGAGCCAAGTAAGGATATTATGTCCCAAATAATATTAACAATTATCTCAAAACTGATGACTTTTCATTTAGGCAATATTAAGTTTAGGGCGATATATGTGGTTTTGGATCTTCGTACCCTATTATTTTGGCCAGGGTTTCTGTAGACGGATATTCCTACTAATATTATGGAGTTTCTTGTTAGAATAAGAATGAATTACACAAACAGATATGTACTTATCATTATGATCAAAATATGTTAATATAATGGTGTAAATTGGGCAGATCCCTTTGTTAACAAGGAATGGTTTCTCACCAACTCCTGTGCTACCTTTGTGGGCAGGTCTTACCTGGTCAGTGCGGAAGAAATTCCTCGATTTCTCGTTCGTAAATCTCCAGTCATGACTGACTGAGGATATCTGTGATTATGACTGGTATTGACTGCATGTCTATCCACAAATGACAGGCAACAGGCAGGTTACCTTGATGGGTTGTCACTGACTCTTACCCTTGTACTCCTGGGTTAGGATATATCTTACGTTGATTCTAGGTTATTTCTCGTAATGCAATATGTAAGTAACATTGGTACAAGTGTATATTTTGGCTGAGAGGGTGGCTGCTTTAGATAAATTTGAATTAGAGTCTGGTAGTGGTAAGAGTAAATCTCTCATAGAAAATGTAAATAGATTGGCAGTGTTTTCTTGTCTCACTTAAGTTATTTACAAGCATGATTGGAGGAGAATTAAGAACTGATTTTTTATACTAGTTCATGGCAGTATTTCCAGAAAGATGATGTACCATAGCATTAATGTAGATTTTTAATTAGATATTATTGAAGGTTACTTTAATGAAGGTTTACTATGTTTAGGATACTCGGTAGCATCTTCCTGAGATAATTTATCTGAAAGTTTTGTCATGAACTTTTTTATATGTATTTATTGGTGATACTGTTCAGCATGGTTTTTTTCTGAAATTTGAGTTTTTGTTCAAGTAGAATTGTCATACATGTTCCAGGTAAGTCAGGGTTGATTCCAAGGGTCCAGTATAATCCTTCACTCTCACTTCCTTGTTAACTGAGTATTTTCAGTGATTCAAAACTTTTTCCATTGTCCCTCTATCCATCCTTTACGTCTCTCTCATCTGAATTCTCTATTCATTTTCATCATCATTATCTTCAGGTTGCTTATGTAGGTCTCAGCGTTAAGTTCCTCTTTTTTGATGTTCTTATTTGTTGTAAGATTTGTAACAA
The DNA here is from genome assembly GCA_032361765.1 of Panulirus inflatus. NCBI lineage: Eukaryota > Metazoa > Arthropoda > Malacostraca > Decapoda > Palinuridae > Panulirus > Panulirus inflatus. The sequence goes on from JAUUDY010065256.1 coordinate 4,373, forward strand.
TGATATATACATATACATATATATATATATACAGATACAGACAGGACTCTTTGGCATAAACAGAACAGGTTTTCTTATTTTTAGTTTAATAAGTGCTTTGCCTTAACCTTACCTCATAGAAAATCTTGTTATAAGTATTGTAAGTAAAGTGCTAATGGGTAGGTATTTATTGTCATCTCTCCCACGGTTATTTTTGTTTTCATATATTCTGACTAGGCTATCATGCAGATGCTGATGATTATAACTGTTAGTTATTTATGGTATACCATTTTCATTTGCGAGAGTAAATTAGGGTACCATGATTTTTTATTTCATTTATATCTTTTCTCAATCAGATTAAACATTCCAGTTTTTAAGAACCATTTAGTGCACGTTTTTGTAAATGTTTACCTACAGACCAACTAAGGACAACCATAAATCTCATTCCTTAAAGTAGAACAACTTGAATTCTTACAGTATTCTCTCTGATGTGTACAGGATCCTGAACTATGCACATCTAGAAATGAATTAATGGATTTGTATTGCGGTCTTTCTGTCATTTTCCAGATTGTAACCAAAGATTCTGGGTAGATACAGAAAGTAAGCACTACTTTGTCAGTTTATCCTCAAATGGTTTGTTTTACCAAACTAACTTATGAACTTTACTTAAGTAATGGATTATATAGGGTGCATAACTTAATATATTTATGCTGTTGACATACCTATGTCGGAAATTAAAGATTTTAGTCAAATCTAGAACTTCATGATGCAAAGCAAGTCACAGTTCTGCTACAGTACGAGAAGTGGTGTAATTACATATTATTCATAGTACTGTTTAGTTTTGATCTTTTCTGTTCATTTACTGAATTGCCAGATCATATTTACATAATTCTTATTGTCTCACCCAAGCTGTTTACAGTGGTGAGAATTGTATTTTATGGCAATGTAGAATACATTTAAAATATAAGTGTTATCTGTAGCAAATGACAGGTAAATAATAAAACTTGACGTACTGAGACTGCTAAAAAGCTAACTCAGATAATCAAAAGATCAGCTTCGCCTGACTGCTGTATTACACATTATATGAATAACCTCAAAACATTCTTAATATCGGAAAAAAATAGAATTCAAAATCTTCAATATTTAACAGCAAATATATATTTTTGTATAGAATTCTTAGATTTGAATTAGAACAAATACATCATTATCTATTACAGCATTTTGACTGAGGAATTCCTTCTCATGATTCTTATTATTGTGCTCACCATCCAAGTTTGATTACCTCTGTACAAGCAAGAGCTCTCCTTGGTTAAAGAAATTCCTGTCCCATCTGAATATTGATTTTTTTACACTCCTTATTAGTGTCTCCCTTTTTTGATAGAAATGAAGAGGATTAGCATATCTCTTCAGCTCCTAGATGTGTCTTGCTGTTATATCACTATCACATAATGTGCTCTCAGAAGCATTATTCAGTTCTCATGAAATCATAATATGTATAGTATGTAATCAACCCATTAAGGAAGAGGCAATATTTTGTTTACACAAAATGATGTTAGGATACAGATTGTAATCAGTCTAATGAAATTGCTATTTCAGAGTACCTGTTACCTTAATGCAGTGTACAAATATACATCATCAGTAATTGCATCCAACTACAGAAGTTGTGAAGCATTGTATTTGAGTAGCAATCTCAGTTGAAGGGCATCAGTCTTAAGTGTTATAGATGGATGAATATTGATTGCAGTGTACATTAATCATTCAGTTAGATAATGTAATTGCACAAAAATGACTGTGACCTTATTATTTTAGAAAGGATGCCTGTTTACTGTTATATGACAGTGTTAGTTTTCAAAGTTATTGATTTTGTTGAGAACACTGGCAATGTTTGCTGGTTTAAGCATAAAGATGCTAAAACTTTGTTAATGTACTTTTTTCTATATTTGTAGTCTATTTTTTCTTATGCCAATCAATCCTAGACTCCTTGAAAATGGTGTACTTGGTAGAACTTCTTATGAATTTGGTATGACTTTGGAAGAAATGCTGTTTTAGGAAAAAATAGGCTCATGTATCCACCTATCTGGCTGCTATATCCACAGACTCTTAAACACCTTTTGATGCTATTTATACTTTGGAAGCTTCTTATCTGTTTCTTTTGTTGCTTGTAGTTGATGTATTGGACACCATGTTTGGCAGGGGATTGAAATTTGATGACATAGGTGGTGTAGTGCTTTCGTTTGAAGAGAGAGATGATGCATTACCAGCATTTGAAATTGTTGTATCTTGGGTAAGTGGAAGTGCACTTGAGGAGATATTCCCTCGTATTTGTGTGTTTTCTTCATAGAGGCCGGATTGCTGTGATGAATTGATTGCAGCTTCATCCATGGGAATTACTGAACTTATGCAACCACTGTTGCACATTGTTATTGTAGGTATGGCTGAGATTCTTGTTCGACCCTGTGTGTACAGAAAATAGACGGTGAGCATATATTTTTGCCAAATATTGATAAGATGAAGTATGATTAAATACAATCAGGAAATCATGAACCTCTCATTGTATGTACATCACATGAATTTTAGAATTGTTAAAGTAATGATACAGAACTACATTAAGTTTAATGTAATTTTTTAGATATTTCTAAATCTTACTGCTGCACGATCAGAAATATAGAATACTCCTCGCAGTAGACTGTAAGAGTGTCCCAAACTGAAGAGCAGGGAGGGTACCACAGAATTATGATTGTTGACCACCCCCCATGCATAGAGGAGTCGTTCTACCATGAACGGAGCCCAGCAGCCAAAGTTTGCTAAGAGTATCACCACCATCTGCAATATTTACGGTAGTATCTTTCATTAGATATCTGCGGTAAATTTCAGTTTTAAAACCTTATTAATGAAATTCTTGGAGAATTGAAATATGAAAATTTTTGTAGGTGTCTTGGGCAAATGTTACAAAACATTGATTGGATACTTTCATTAGACAGTGAAGTTATGCAGAGAGCAAAGTTCTTCCAGAAGATTGTACATGGATGTATTGCTCTTAATTAAAAAAAAGGACCATTGTATGTTTATTTATGGATTTCTTATTTGCCTTATGTGTTCAAAAAGAAGTAGCAAAATTAGAATACATAGTCAAGTAAAGTGAATGTATTTACATTGTTTTGATAGATGACACCTTACCTGGCATGTAGCTCTTTTAGCATGCAGCCAACGTGCATCCGCGAAGTCTGTAGATTGTGATGGATTTTGGTGATATAGAACACAGGCTGTGTGTGTGTACAGGCCAGCACTAACTAATAATGGAACTGCAAATGCCAGCATGAAGAGAACCATCATAAAAGTTGATAGGAAGTTGGTCTGTGGGATTGAATATCACAGAAATGATTTTACAGATTGCTTCTATAGTATAGCTTTATATAATGTGTTGAAAATTTTGTATGATATATACAGTAAATTGAGTTTATAGGAAATTTTGTATAATGCTCAGTGCATTTAGTAGGATCTAATGCAACTGTTTGTTATGACTTAGATTATTAGCAGTGACCATACAGTCTACTGATTATTGGCAGTGACCATGCAGTCTACTGCTTAAGTATGATATGCTTAAATGCTGATAAGAATCCAGAACATGAAAATGCCCAGCTTCCCAGTCCTTAAGTCGTAATGAGAAACCCAAGGAATATATGAGAAGTAACACTCATAATTTTGAACCATCTTCAAGGTATAACTAGACTTGAGATATATTTGAGGGATCATTCATAGGTGATTATTTCATATGATTTTACCTGTTTGTCCTTTTTGATGGGTTTTACCCTCTAAACATTTTCTAATACACAGTAGTTTTGGGTTCATACCTGCATTTGACATGCTCTGGAGGTGAAGTTTGTTGTAGATGGAGGGTTTGTACTCCTGTCTTCTTCGGTACTGGCAACAGGCAGTGTACTCAGTGTTATATTGCTGTGAATGCTTAAGTTCTTGGTTGAAAATTCTGTTTCTTTTTTGTCAGGAAGTTTTGTAGACTCCATAACCTCTGTTACTTGCAGACCATCTGTGGTAATATTTGACTCTGTTGTAATACCAGAATTTGTTTTTGTAACTTCGTTGTAAAATGCAGTGCTTGGTTGAAATTGCATACCCTGTAGAGATGTTATTTCTGATGTTACCTCAGTAGAAAGTGCCACGGTAGTTAGAGAAAGCTTTTCATCTTTGGTTGTGTCAGAACCAAAATTGTGGCCTTCCCCAGGAGCTTGTGTGTATGTTTGTGTAATTGTAGTCACACTTTCATGCACATCAGGCCTTGTGATTGGTGAGCTGATTTCATCGTTAAACACTTGTGGAGACTTTTCTTCATTTACTTCTGGAACAGTGTTAATTTCTGTTACCGGGTTTGTGATCAGTTGTGAATCTTCTTGTGTGTTAAATATATTAGATATATTTGCATTAGAAAGAGTTTCTGTAACATGTGTTGGAGAAGACAGTTCAGGTTTGTTTGGTTGCTTTACATCAAGTTTATCTAGCATATCGCTATCTCTCAAATTGAAATGTAAAATTGTTGTTTTTGATATGTCAGTGGAATTGCTTTGTGGTACTTGTGCAGGTAAATCATCATTTGTAACATTTTTTATATGTGATTTGTTGGAGGAATGCTTTGAAGACGTATTTGTCAAATTTTTTATTATGTCTGTTGATGATGGCTTGAAGGCTTTTAAATGAGTAGATGTTAGTGCTAGTAAGGAATCTGTGTCTGAATTATTTTCAGTCAGGTTCCCAATGGCATGAAGACTGGTATTATTTGTTTGATATACATTTTGAGAATTTTCATTTAGCTTCTCTCCAAATACTCGTTGCAGGTCTTCATTGGTTATCCCAAGAGCTGCATGTAACTCTTTAATCCCTTTTTGATTTATTGGTTGGAATTGTTCATTTTGTGTGCCTCCACGAAAGTGCTTAAGTGTGGTGTGTGAAATATTGCCTGCAACAATACCATATATCAGTCCAATAATAACATTTTCACGGTAATCACTAGACCAGTCTTGTTGGCTATTGTGCTCCCACAGATTCTCCAGAAGTCCTCTGTTGTGACGAATTTCTTCATTTTCCCAGGAGAATATATTCTTGTGGACTTCCTTTACAGAAAACACCATTGTGTTCCCCCACAGCACAATTATGAATGCAATAGCTATAAACCATGATGCCACTGTCCACACAAGAGAGAAAGTATGTCTAAAGTTTACGGGTTGGGAAGGGGCTGCAGCTATGACCTGATGATGTTCAGTAGCAACCCCAAAAGTGGAGAAGTTGCCAGTGACAATGGGAAACACTACTAGTGTGTAGATGAGAAAATACCTTGAACATGAGTTATTGTAAACAGGGTTAGCAAAATAGAGACCACCATCACAGAACAAAGCAATACCAGTTAGAGCTCCTGATAATGTGTCAGATAGCCCATAGATTGTGAGTGGCATAAGTGGCTTCTCAGGTCTACTCACAAGGAATGCTGTAGCCATCATATTCACCAGGAACCCCAGTCCACCAACAAAGATGTATAGCGTTGCCACTAATGATAAGCCAACCATTGTATCACAGCTTAGCTTGCCAGGCTTCTTATTGTGGTATTTTTAAGCTGCTTACCTTTTCTTTTTCTCTATTTTAGTTGTCAAGAATTTTATATTTTCTAATTAATCACATCTGTTCTTACTGAAGTGATGGAGGCAAAAGATTGCTGAAACACCTTTCACAAGAACATTCAACTGTTGTAGAGGCTGTGACTGTAAATGACGACTCCCGGCTGTCATATGTTAAGTACCCTTATGGCCCTTCCCGCCACTACAGTTAACTACTGTCTGCTACATAGGGGTTGGATCAATACATAGAATAGAACATAACATTAGAAGCTTAGTATATCATTTTCAATTTGGTTTTGTTGCTTTGAAACAATCTTATAGAAGTGTGATTCAGTTGAGAGTGTTATGAGCACACCTTTGCTTTCCCACCCATTTTAGTTATGTCACATATCAGCAGGAGCAAATCTTTTATTTGGCATCTGAGGGGACATTAATCATACTTCTTTCTTGTAATAGTTGAATATTCCTTTAATTTATGAACAGAGGTAACTTATGCAGTTTGAGTTATACATATGATGATCATCTGTTGAATGGTAGGTGGTATAATGAAAGGAAAGGAGGGAATGATGCTCTGTGTACGATGAAGTGTGGCAAATGTGTGGAAAAAGTGTGGAACTGCAAATGAGCTTCTCAAGAAAAAGGGATGAGAGTGCTGTTGACTGATTAATTAGGCTATTCCATGTTTGTATGGCCAAAGCAGAGGTGCCTGAAGGCTGGCAAAATGCATAAATAGTGCCCTTCTATAAAAGTTAAGAGTACAAAATGTGAACATTTGAATTAGAAGTATATGCTTGTTGGGAACACCTTGTAAGTTGTGTGGGAGAATGGTGATTAAGAGGATGACAGTTCATACTGAGTTTCTCAATGAAGAAAGGCAATGTAGCTTTAATGAACCTGAATGAAAAAACTTGACAAAAGAGAGAGACTTGCTCTGTAGGGCCTGGCTGTGGATGGAAAGCTCTGGTTTTGTGTATTATTCATAACAGAGAATGTATGTGTTTAAATGGAGCCATTGTTCATCTGTTCCTGATGCTACTGGGATAATAATATAAAAGAAAAGAAGGTGAAAGAAATAATACAATTTACAATTAAGAAATGATAACAATAATCTACAGAAAATGCATCTCCTAGTTGAGATGGGCAAGACCTAACAGTGGAAAAACTGGAAAAGGGCAGCATGGAGACAGATATGCAAAAGGGAAAAATAAATGGTTGGTGCCCAAGATTTACGAAAGGAAATGGTTTTGTACCGAGACGGATAACGAGAATATCCCAGTGTCTTCCACAAGAACTTGATGACATGGCTATTGAATGTCATAGGTTAGGTGTGAAATATCGAAAAGGTTTTTATTACTGGTATTTTTAGCAGATCTTTGGTTACTGTGATACTGGATATGATATGATAAGTTAGCCTGAGCTAAGAACTTCGACATAGACTACTGAAAGCACATTATAAGGTAGGTTTTCCTACTGTAAGCTGGTGAGCATCATCTGCTGAAGGCACTGCACAGCTTTTCATAACTAGTTGGTACATATTTTACGTTTCCATTGTTTACTGGCGGTAACTGGTAAATAATTTTCATGTCTGAAGCTAAAGTTGGCCCTAGCCCTTCCCATCATGCATCAATTTCATCCTAACAAAATTATTACCCAGGTATAGGTCTACCCTTAAGTTTTTGCTTAAAAATTTGGTCTTAAAAACTCAAACTGTAGAGGAGTATATGGGTATGTATGCATCTTTATTCCAACCAAATATAGAACTTGCTCAAATTATTCTTTTATATCCTCACCACTTTTGGTATTGACTAATGGTTTTGAACAGTAGGGTCATGCATTTTCTTCAAAAAAACATTATCAGAGAAGATTTATTTTTTGGAGAAGTTGGCTGAAGTTAAAAGAAAAAAAAATATATATATATATATTTGAAACATGTTTGTCTTGGAAGAATTTATATTCATGACCATTTTGGTAAAGTTTTATTACTTTTTTATTTTCTATATACTTTTAGAGTTAGTGCACATGATACTAATATTGATTTCTTTTTCCAGATGCTGTGATCCTGCACACTGTTGGTCTGGACGTCTAAGCTTGACACTAAAGGTTTGACCACTGTGACCTAACCCTATATTGGACTCTGCCATGCTTATGCTTGCTTCTCCCAATCTTCATGTTTTTTTCATATTGGGAACTGCTGGAAAGAAAATGCATGACTTGCATGGAAATATACGCCTTTAGATGGAATGATAATATTCAAATTATGCTTCTCTAAAATGCAACAAAATAATGGAGAAGAAGAGGAGTTTGACATAAATAAAGTCACATCTGTAACATCATACAAGAGTTTTCCTGCCTTTAAAGTACTTGAAAGGTACTGATATTCACATAAGCTTAACAATTATATAGAATAAGAAATCGCCAAAGGATTTGTATTACCGGAGGTAGGATGACATATTTCAGTATAGTTTTGATGACACATGCTAGTAGTCTCTGTTTCCACGTCCATAGTACTATTAATACAACTTTGAATCAAGAGGCAGCACAGCAAACATTTATGAGTATGCTCAATAGTTTGCAATTGTTGGTTTGTGTGTTTCTAATTTCGTTGGAGCATGGGGATGAAAGTATCATCAAGCAGGAACAGTAACAACAAGTAGGGGCAGTAGGCTATGTAACATTCACAAAGAATGTCAGTTGAAATTGACCTTTGCAACCCTGACCTCCACCTAAGAAATTAGCCACATCCACCAATTATGGCCACAGGTCTTGAAAAATGGTGGTGTTGTGTGCCTCTCTGCTCAGGATAAGTGCAGGACAATCAGGGAATAGGAATTCATTGTAAATAGGCTCTTAGGTATGAGAGGTCATATGATGTGTTGAATCAGTGTTTGTAAGGTTGTTGGATGCTTGGTGTCCAGAGCACAGACAAGAAATTATGGTTTATGTTTGTCTAAGGATTATAGTTTCAAGTGGGTGTATGCCTGGTGAAAGAGAGTTGAGGACTTGAGGGGTCATGGATGTTTAATGTTTGTCTGGTTATTTTAATGTGAATGTGCTTTATCAGGGTGGTGTTTATTGAGATTTTAGGATCCCTCTCAGTAAAGTTAGCTGAAGTGTGAGGAGGGCAGTCGAATTGGGTGCTGAGCATATTGAGGTGGGATTCTATTGGAAATACTTTTGCAGAACTCTTACAATTGTCATTTTTAGTAATAATTGTTGCAGTAATCATCCTTTTGGTGTTTTTATTGGAAGTAGTGTTATCAACTGGATTTTGTGTGATAAATTAGCTGTGATTGGAGCAACAGTAGAAATATTTGCTTATAGGAGCAATAGCAGCAGAGCTACTGCAGCAGTGATAGTTATACCAGTGCAACAGTGGCAGCAGTGCAGTGTCTTTGCCTTAATAGTAGTTCATAGGCCAGGAATGTTAATGTAAATGACTGTGGATGAACTGGTAGTAATTGGAAAAGAGCAAGAGTTCAAGAATAGAATTAGAAGAGAGGAGTGGCTTTAGTATGGTGGGTTAGAGGTGCCTAGGAGGTGAGTCTTTTGCTGTTTGCTGATGACCCAGCTATAGTGGCAGACTCTATTGAGAAATTTTAGGAGCTGGCATCTGCGTTTTGGAGAGTGTGTGAAAAGAGAAAATTGAGAGGTGATGTGAATAGATGTTATGTAATGAGGTTTAGCAAGGGGATGAAACTGGCTGGTTTGAGTTTAATTTTGACCGGGGCAAACTTGGAGGAGTGCTTTAGTTACTTGGGAGTGGAAATGGCTGCAGATGGAGCAGTGGGAATTGACATGAATCATAAGATGGAAGAGATGCCAAAGCTCTTAGGTGCAATGAGGAGTGTGCGTGTAAGGAGAGATCACTGTCTGTGAGGGCAAAGGTGGGTGTGGTTGATGTTATAGTATCCCTAATATTGGTATATGACTATGAGTCTTGAGCCCTGAATGTGAAAGAATTGAAGAGGATGGACCTTTTGTAATTTAGATACCTGAGGAGAATGTGTTTAATGAACAAAGCTGGTTTTTATGGAAGGAATGACAAGGTAAGAGAGACCAATGATAGGGAACAGAATATGATTAAAAGAGTTGACCAGGGTGTACTGAAATGGTTTGGTCTTGTGGAGAGAATGACTGAAGAGAGACTGAATAAGAGGCTGTACATGTCAGAAGTGAAGGGAACAAGGGGAGTAGAAGACCAAAAAGGAGATGGAAAGATGGAACAAAAGAGGCTTTGAGTTACTGGAGCCTGAACACTGAGAAAAGTAAGAGACCTGCATGGGATAGAGTGAACTGGAGCATTTTGGTATACATGGGGTAATGTGCTGTCAGTGGGCTGAATGCAAGGCATAAGTAGTAGTCAAGGGAAACCATGGAACATTTTGTAGGGCTTGGTTTTGGATGGAGACTGGTTTGGGTGCATTATATATGACAGCTAGAGAGCAGATGTCAGCAAACGAGCTTGTGCTTCATATGTTCCTGGTTTTATCTCGCTGAAGTGGGATATTGTATGAAAAAAAATTGCATTAGACAAAGTCATATGACATATCATACAAAATTTTTGCAAATTGATGGGCTCATTGATTTTATATATTTGATTCATTGTGGGTCATTGGGCGATGCAAGTGTCTTTTGTTGAAAAGATGTTAAGATTTGTCCTTTGATTCCATTTCACATGATGCAGCTTCTAGTTAAGCAAACATAGGAGTAACACTTGGAATTTGCAGTATGTACTCTCATCCCAGCAGCATAACTTTTGACTGCACAAATGTTTAACAAGTCTTTGCGTTATTGGCATATTTCAGAGGACAGCATGAAGGCCACACTACGACGATGTTCGGATCCTCTCCGATGTCAACACCTGTGGGATGCGATTGCCACTATTCGCAACCATAAACAATTACCATCATTTGACAGAATCCGGCGATACAT
>JAUUDY010065363.1:626-14904 GCA_032361765.1 Panulirus inflatus
GATGTTGAACCAGCTCGTGGGAGTTGGTGACGAAGACATTATTTGTCATCATCCCGTTTCCTTGTCATTTTCTTGTCTATATTTGCCTGACTGGCTGCGAACAGCATCCAAATCTCAAAGCGAGGGTAGTTCATGGAGGGGAGGTCAAGTTTGGTCAGTTTCTTTGTCTAACTCTTCCTTCGTGACGTACTCAGGATAGGCTGGATCCAGGTCACAATCATCGTCACCAGTCACTATCATCCTCAGTGGTAATACTGGTATCTTCTTCCCATTCATCGTCCATTAGGATATGAATAACTTGTTAAATGTCTCCATATACACGAAGGCTTTTCTGATATTTGCCAGCAGACATTTTGTCTTTAACTGCTCTCTTTATACAAGACTTCGGCAACAGGGTATGTACCTCTTTTATGGGGCCCCAGCAACTAACCTGCTACATTCTACTCCTTTGGAGTGAATATTCCCCATGGAGACCGTGCACCTTTCCACCTAACAATGATGCCATGTCAAAGATTTTCCCATTTACATCAAATAGTAATCCTGTGAGCAGAAGATCACATTTCATGGGGTTGTATCATCAATGGATAGAAAGGGATGGAAAACTGCAGATGATCTTTTTCTGCCAAAGTTGCATGACGCCCATTAAAAGTATCCACGGATTACAAATCTATTTTGTGTTTCTTCCGTACTGTTACGCTAGAAAATTGATGTGTAATGTCAGAATTCATGTTGTACAGTTACGATAGCCCCATTTATGATGCAAGTGTACAATAATATTCTCAAATAATGAATTACTATACTAAATATATTCAAATTTTGAATTAATAATTTGAATGCTTTATTATCATGTTTGATATTTTGATTTTACATTTTTATGAATTTTATTTTTTTGTTGTTGCAGGTGACTAGAACTAGCAGCAATGATACTGCTGCTGAAAATCAGTTCCCAACCTAACTAATCAGCAGATGCAACACCATGGCCTCATGGATGCTTCTGGTCATTCCTGTATTATGCACATGGAAAGCTGGGAGTTATGCAAGTTCATTATCATGTGGCAAGTGTCAGTGGAGTTCTTACGAAATGGACTGCCCAACTATTTACGATCCTCAAAGATTCACAGTAAAGATAAGATCTCGTAAGAATTTTACAGACAGTGTGTTTCAACTCGAGTGTCGTGCTAGAGCACAGGATATCAACTTGTCCCTAATTGAAGATTGCAATTTTTCTTCAATTAAATATGTTGAGTTTAAGTTTTGCCCACTGTTAAACATATCTTTCGGTGAACTTCTTAATCGAATTGGAATACAACCAGAAAATATAACAACACTATCCTTTGTCTATTATGGACGGCGGCAGAGAGTTAGTTTACAAGAATGGCACCTGGAAGGCTTGAGCAACCTAAAAAATTTGGAATTTAAAGAAAACAACTTCACTAGTATACCAGCAAGACTGTTTGATTCTACCCCTAACTTGAAGTATTTGTCATTTACTGGTAATGATATGGAAACACTTCCTGAATCTTTGTTTGCAGGTGTACCAAATCTTACTGAAGCTTTTCTCAGGACAAATAAGTTTTCTAGTATACCAGATAACTTGTTTGCAAATGTTTCCAAACTGACAAATTTGAGCATGTGGGGTAATAATCTAGAAACTATTCAGCCAAAGTTATTGTCAAATGTTCCAAAGCTGAGGTTATTTGAAATTTCTCACAACAAGATATCACAGTTAGATTCAGATGTATTCTCCAATCTTCCAGACCTAAGAGTGCTCATCTTAAATTCAAATCTACTAGAATTTCTTCCAGAGCAGATATTTCATAGCTGTCCTGACTTGGAAAATCTTAAGCTTAATGGTAACAAGATAAGGTCTCTATCTGCTGGGCTTTTTAGGGAATCAAAGAATATGAAAGAATTAGACATAAGCAATAACCTGATTACCAGCTTCCCAGAGAACATTTTTATGGGCATGGGAAACCTATTGAAACTTAAATTGAAAAGAAATGGCTTGAAAAGCTTACCCACTGATGTTTTTTCAGATTTAACTAACCTTAAGGTTTTAGACCTTCAGTCAAACATATTGGAGGCCCTTCCCCCCGGTTGTTTTGATAACCAAAGAAATGTGAATCTACTCATCCTAAAAAATAATAGCCTGACAGAGCTACCAGATAACATCTTTATGAACTGTGAGCAACTAGAAAAACTTTATTTGAGTTACAACAACATCCATACCTTACACAGTTCTTCCTTTCCTCATCCGAAAACTGTTTTGCAGGTTTTGGAGTTGGGCAACAACAACATAACTTTTTCTTCTTCCAAAAAGGATCCTTTATATGGCCAAGATCTGATTACACTTGAAAAGCATTTTCCTCTTTCTGATCAAAAAAATCTGACTGAATTACATTTAAATAACAACAGAATTACTGCTATACCACAAGCATTTGGTACTAATTTCCCAAATTTAACAAAACTTTACTTTAATGGAAATTATATTGATTATGTAGACAATAATGACTTTTCATTCAAATCGCCCAATATTTTTGTTGATCTTAGGAATAATAAAATCAGAGTTGTGTCTTTAAGTGATATGAAAGACACTCCTCAAAGAATTGTAGAGATTTCTTTAGAAGGCAATCCCATGATCTGTAACTGTCATCTCTACCACTTTTCAAGACTGTTACAAAGAACATTGTTTGAAGAACAGACGTACACATTCCAGCTATACGTTAGAGAAAAAGAGAAATTAACTTGTACATACCCAGATGAGCAAAATGTTCCACACACTATTATGGAGGTGAACAAACAGTCTTTAACATGTCAGCTTGAAGACTGCCCAACCAGATGTACTTGTTCTGACCGACCTTTTGACAAGATGTTCATAATAGACTGTGCTTCCCAAGGACTGAAAACTATACCAAAGCTGAGAGATGATCAATTACCAAGAGAAAATTATTCAATAACCCTGAATTTAAATAACAACAGCATCATGAACTTGGATGGCCTTAAAGATCCATCATATTCTACACTTGTAAATCTAACAATTCCAAACAACAGACTTTCATTTTTTAATGAAACAAAGTTTTCTGACAAGTTTCAAGCTTTAGATATCCGTGGTAATAACCTGACATCTCTTCCAAAATCACTATTAGAGTTTTTAAACTCTACTGATGCCATCCTTAGTCTAGGTGAGAATCCCTGGCTCTGCAACTGTGACCTCTCAGATCTGCACACATTTCTTCGGGATCCAAACAGAAAGGTAGGATTTCAGAAAGGCAAGATGTTAGTTTTCAGTGCTAGGTTAAAAGTAAGAGCAATTAAGATAGACAGATTTATTCTTTGCTGCCACCCTACCTTGAAATAATAAGGATAATGGAGAATATAAAAAGTAGAAAACATTGTATATTTGTTTCTGTTTGGATTATGTCATTTGATATACTCAAATATACTTCGTACAACCAGGTTACAGACTCCAGTAATATTCTCTGCCACAACTTACAAGAACTTATCATCAATCTTACGGATGCAGACCTGTGCCCCATCATCGAGCAGCCTGTTGTCATAGCTACTATCACTTGTTCATCCATCTTCCTATTCCTCTTCTTTGTGTTTGGTAAGCAAAGCAGCTTTCATTTAATCTTTCTATCACATAGGGAAGTATGAATAATACTGGAGCCAAGAGAAATGGAGTGATCATTCTCCTTGAAAGCTCTGGCTGGGTTTCTAAATGTGTGGATGTAACAAAGATGAGAAGAAAGAAGAGACTGACAGTATGTTTCAGGAGAGGAACCTACATTCTGACTTTCATTGAAACTAAGCTCATGTGGAAAGGGGAAAGAATGGTTTGGGAATGTTCTTTGGATAAAGTTTGGTAGCTAACTTGAGGGCAAGAGCAAAGGAGGGAGCAATTTTCTATGGATAGAACAGTTGTATGAATAAGTGAAAGAGTAAGGAAGTGAGCCTCAGACTGAAGTGGGTGAAAAGGATCGTAAATGAGACGAATGAGGAAGAGAGGCCTGTTCTGGAAAGGGCTGAATGAATGAGTGTTTCAGCAATTTTGATGTGAGGGATCAATTACTAGTGATAAATGATGTGAATATAAGAATGGGTACGTGGCAATTGAAGATATACTATGGGGGGCATGGGGGTACCATTTCTGAATGAAAATGGTGAACAGCTTATGGATATGTTTTTTTAATTATTATGCTTGATCACCATTTTCCACATCAGCGAGATAGCTCCAGGAAACAGATGAAGAATGGCCAATCCAATTATATACACATATATATACATAAAGGCCCATATACACACATATACATACACAGACATGTACATATTCATACTTGCTAGCCTTCATCCATTCCTGGCGCTACCCCACCCCACAGGAAACGGCATTGCTACCCCCCTGCTTCAGTGAGGTAGCACCAGGAAAACAGACAAAAAAGGCCACATTGTTCACACTCGGTCTCTAGCTGTCATGTGAGTTATGTGCTGAAAAAGGACTGGTGATTGGGAATACCTGATTTAAAGACACAAATGTGTTTGTGGGTGATGGGGTTGAATGGTGAGCATGAATTATTGGATGATATTCTAAAAGATAAGCATGTTAAAAGACTTTTGGGATATAAATATGCTGAGAGGGGCAGCAAGTATGATGTCTCATCACTTCTCGGTGGAGGAAAGGGTGAAAGTTTGTAGAGGTTTTAGGAAAACTGGAAATGATATGGGTGGTAAAAGTGAGTCAGCTTGGAAAAGTGGCTCTGTGAGGAGACACCTAGCAAGATCATGGGAGAATAAAAAAAAAGGTGAAAGGAAATAAAACTATAGAAATGGGAGAGGAACGGTAGGTATTTCGGGAAGCAGTCCTTACACTTGTGAGAAAAGTGTAAGGCATGTACAAGGTAGGATGTAGGCATGAGAGAAACAGTAGTGAGAGGTAGGATGAGATGGTTAATATGTTGGAGAGAGGTGTATGGGCATGCTTCCACTGAGCGAGAGTGAGTGATTTTGAGATGGATAAGGGGAAATGATAGGAGATGAAGAGGAAGGTGCAAAGGCCAATAAAAAGAAGGCAAATGAGAATCGGGGGTGAGTGAGCATCAGCAAACTTCAGAAATAACAAGAAAACGTTTTGGAAGGAAGTAAACAATGCGGGGAGAATAACAGAAAAACAAGAGTATCAATGAAATGTGATGGGGAAGTAGTTGGAATGATTATTTTGAAGAAGTGTTGAAAGTTTTAGATGACAAGTGAGTGGCTTATTTGGGATGTTTGGAATATGGAGCTAAGGAAAGCAAAACAGTCATGTCAAGGGGTTAGCTGGAAAGGGAGGTGAAAGCCTTGCAAAAGATATAATGTTTGGCAAGACAGCTGGAGTACATGGGATTGCTAGTGAATTTCTTTAAAAAGGAGGTGACTGTGTTGTTAACTGGATAGTTAGAATTTTCAGTATATGTATGGCTCAAAGTAAGGAGTTATAGGCTTCATCAATAGACAGAAAGCCACATCAAGGCTAGGCCTTAATTGAAATACAGAGTTTAATGAAATGGAAACAAGAAAAATCTACAAGTTTTGGAGAGTGAAAAACCTGTCTTTTAAAATGTGCCAGGTCAGAGTTACTGGGAAAGAAACGAGGGTAGAGATCCATAGCTTCAAGGTGTAGGAAAAGAAACAATTATCAAAACGGCCCACCTTTGACATTCCATTGGTCACAGTGGTGACTGATAAGATATATACATGTGTATATATGTATATGTCTGTGTATGTTGAAATGTATAGGTATGTATATGTGCATGTATAGGTGTTTATGTATATACATGTGTATGTGGGTGGGTTGGGCCATTCTTTTGTCTGTTTCCTTGCACTACCTTGCTTACGTGGGGAAAGTAAAGCTAGTAATCTTGACTTGGAGGGTTTAAGATTTGTTATATTTTCAAGCCTATTTTAACAATAACTGCACTTTTCAGGAACAGTAAGTATTTATAGATACAAACAAGACATGAAAGTGTGGCTATTCACACATCGCATATGCTTATGGGCTGTTGCAGAAGAGGAACAAGAAGCCAATAAGAAGTACGATGCTTTCATAAGTTATTCCAATAAAGTAAGTGAACATCAATAGTAAACTTTTAAATAAATTCTGTGTACCTGATCCTTTCACTAATTTGGGAATGAAGTAATACTGATGGATACTGTAGATAGATGTAAAAATACACAATAATATGACTCATGAACTTGATATCTTACAGGAAAGGAATGCAAATGATTGGGATGTGTGTAAGAGAAAGTGGCATGAGGTCAAGAGGAAGGTTGTGATGCAAGTTTGAATGGAGAAAATTTGGAGGAAGTGGTGTTTTCGACATCTGGGAGTGCACACAGCAGCAAATGGAACCATGGAAGCTGAAGGGAGTCATAGGGTGGGGGAGGGAGCAAAGATTCTGGGAGTGCTGAAGAATGCATGGAAAGAGAGAACTTTGTCTGCAAGGGCAAAAATGGGCATGTTTGAAGGAATAGTAGTCCTAACATTATGCAGTTGTGAGTCATGGGCTATGGATAGGGTTGTGTGGAGGAGGGAGGATGTGTTGAAAATGAAATATGGAGAGAATGAGCACGAAAGGTTGACAAAGTGGATGTATGTCTCAGATGTGGAGGGAACAAGGAGACCAAAATGGAGATGGAAGGATGGAGGGAAAAAGATTTTGAGCGATTGGGGCCAGAAAGATTTTGAGTGATTGGGGCCTGAACGTGTGTGGAAGGAGGATGTGTTGGAAATGAAATTTTGAGCACAATATGTGGTGTGTTTGTGTGTAGGGGGGTCCTGATTGAGTAAGTAGTGAGAGGGTAAGAGATGTGTGTGGTAATAAAATGTGTGTGGTTGAGAGATCTAAAGGAGAAGTGTTGAAATGGTTTGGACATATTGAAAGAGCAAGAGAGGTTGACAAAGCATACTCTTACCCTAAGTGTATTTACAAAAAAGTCTTTGTTGCTTATCATATGTTAATACGTGATAAAGGACATGGGTTGCACCAGTGCTTTGACTTTTCACTTTTCTAGGATGAAGAATTTGTGAATACAGTGTTAGTACCTGGTCTTGAATCTGGCGATCCCAAGTACCGAGTGTGTCTACATTACCGTGACTGGGTTCCTGGAGATTATATTCAGAACCAGATTGATCAAAGCATTGAAGCAAGTCGCCGTACAATTGTGATACTCTCATCAAACTTCATAGAAAATGTTTGGGGGCAGTTAGAATTCAAAACTGCTCATTCCAAAGCACTTAAAGATAAAACTAACAGAATTATTGTTATTGTTTTTGGAGAGGTAAGTTGATTATTGTTTCCATGGTTTTCACAGTCAATGAAAAATTAACATCTGATTAATGTAATTCCCCTTAGTGTTCAACCTATGTGGATGCAATGATAGGAGGCTAGTTTTGACAATAATCTTTGAGGAAACAAACTATATAAATCTGTATGATGAAGTCATTTGGCAGTTGTCACGCTACCCAGTCTTTCACTAGCAGATAACATTTGTGTAACTTTTAAGGTGAATTATATTAAAACTAAGTGCATGGACACCCTAAGGTAATGCTTTGAAAAAATATTTTCAGTATGTAGGTCTTGCATCACCAGATATTCATCATACTCACACACACACATTTCCTAATGTCTGATGAAGGTCAATGATGATTGTGCCATAAAAGATTGGTTTGCCTGAAAGCATAGTTATTACAACAGTGTTGTATGCATACAAAACTAGGGCCTTCAATGTAAATGACAAGAAAAGGTCTTGTGACCTAGAAATGATATGCTTAAGGAAGTTTAGAAGATTGAGTATGAGAACCAACAGAGGTGTGTGGTAATTATGTAAGAGTACTCAAGACTAGATTTTACCATGGCAGAAAGGCTTTTACATTGAACTCACCACCTGACATCCGTTGCAAAATGATGTTTCTCTCGGCTGCCTTTCCTCATCCCATCACTTGCCTTGCTTCATACATGATGCAGTTTTTTTTTCAGCAGCTTCTCCTCTGGCAGAGTTATATATTGTAGCTCATCCTGTATTGCCTTCAACCATGAGCCTTATCTTTTCAATTTTTCTGTAGTCACTCCATTTAATTTTTCTTAGATCACCAGGTGCCATATTAAGTACTCTATAATATCATTCCAGTTTACTTGCTGGGCATCTGTGTATCTCTGTCGTGCGCCTTTTTGACGTTTCCAGGAATTGCTCTTTGCTTCGTACATAATGCAGTTTTTTTCAGCAGCTTCTCTAGCATAGTTATCTATTGTAGTTCATCCTGTATTGCCTTCAACCATGAGCTTAATCTTTTGAATTTTCTGTAGTCACTCTGAGTAATTTTTCTTAGATCACCAGGTGCGATATTAAGTAATCTATAATATCATTCCAAATTACTTGCTGGGCATTTGTGTATCTTTGTCGTGCACCTTTTTGATGTTTCCAGGAATTACTCTTTAGCTTTGTGATGCTGTATCGTGCTCGACTGGTTGCTTTCAGGTTTAAACGATTGTTTTTTAATCCACCTGTCTGTTGCCAGGCATATATTACCATGTATCTCTCCATACAATGGTCAAGATTATAAAGCTCTAAATATTCTAAATCTTTCATGGTAGTTCATATGCTCCGTTTATTTCATTCATGAAAGTTTCTGTATTTTCTCTTATCTTGTGTAACTTGGTTTTCTTTACCAGTGACCATACAACATTGTCTTTTCTTGTAACTTCTCTATCTTTCCTGTCATTATTTGGCTTGAAAAGACGATGTTCATTGAATTAAAAGTTTTTCACATAATTATTACCAAATCTGATGTTTGCTTCACCCTCTATGGCTTCTATATAATGGCACTGAAATAGCATTAAATGTCCCATGACTAAATTGTTCACAAGTTTTCCACAACCCATTTGTAGATTGTCCAAGCCACTTTGTAGTTTTTTCTTGATCTTCCACAATTTCTCATTTTATCAACAACTGATTACACACTCTTACTTCCTTATCTATGTCTGAGGTCATGATTACAAAGAGTAAAGTAGCCAAAACTGTTCCTCGGATAAATTTCTGTCTGCAGCTACTTTGAACTTTCGCCACGTTAGTGAATATCTAATCTGATTAAGGTCCATCAGGGTGTCCTGAAAATGGCTAAAGCAAATAGAGAGGAACAGTGGAGAGAGACTGACAAAGAATCTATATCAAAAGTGGAGGTGAGAGAACAAGAATCAGAGAGATTAAGTAAAAGACTTTCTGGGTAAAATCATAAGTACATGACACAGGTGTTGTATAGAATGAAAGAATTTGATCTACGTGCTGACAGACTCTGCTGTTTGTGCATTCCTGCATGACAGTTAATGACTGAATGTGTGCAAATGAGGATGTTGTGTACCTGGTATGTAAATAATGATATATTGATACTGATAAAAGAATTACAACTTGGAGATAAAAATATTTACCAACAATATCTTTTCTCTTAGTTACCACCAGAATCTGAACTTGATGAAGAGCTGAAGTTGTACCTTTCCACAAGGACATACCTTCAGTGGCGTGACACCAAGTTTTGGGATAAACTACGTTATGCCATGCCACATCCGCAGGAATTCATTCACAAAAAACAAAAAAGAAAAAACACTGAAAAATTAGAACTTGTTAAATCAAACAGCAAACAATGTGCTTAAATTGGATGAGATACACTAGTGATTATGACAGAAAAATTAATGATCCAGTGAAACAAACTGAATAAAATATATTGCATTACATGTGTAAGCATATTTGACTTCTACATTATTGTGCAAGAAAATGCAGTGAAAAAAGCATGTGGTATGAAAACTTTATATTCTAGAGATGGTGCTCAAGATAGAATGACTGCATTGGAATGCCATATAGCATATTGTTTGTAGGTAAATTGTAATACTTTTTTAGACTTTTATATAAAAGATTGAAAAACGGATTATTGCTGATTTAAACCTCAACTGTAGGCAATACTGTCTTCCTTTTACAACACACATACTGTCACACTACTGCTGTTGTCAAAATCTGTATACTGAGATGAAAACCATGATGGATATTTGGGCCATCTCCTTCACTTGCAAGCATTACCCAAAATAATGTTGGTCAACACTCTACCACTCATCATCCTTATAACTCATTCTCACATAAATGCTTAAAAAAATATTATTTGAAATCTAATATATATAACTAGTACTGATGGAAAGATCAGACTTCCGTTTTGTGTAATACATTAAAACCATCCCTTCCTATCTACAACCAGGCCCCACAGACCTTTCCAATGTCTCAATGTGTATCTTCTATTTTCTTTTTTATGTAACTGAACTTTGGCTGTAATATGCATACAAAGCTTCAAAAATTCACAACCACTTAAGTGCTGTCTCACTAAGCAGATGTCACTAACCCTCCCAATCAGCTGTTCTTAGTTAACACTCTTTTGCCTTGAATGTCTTTGCCATTCACCATTTCACAAAGTTAAAAATAGAAGTCATTCCCACTATTCTGAAAGGCTAATAAGAGATTTTATAATAAATGATATTAATTCTAATGATTTCTTGCAACAGTTTATAATACAATACTTGGAACTTGTACCTATGCATTACATGGAATGACAATTTTTTTTTTTTTACAAAAGCGAAAACACAAACTTCCATGAAACCATTTGATAATCTGATATAATGGTGATATGGGGACACAATATATTTCAATGGAATTAATAAAACTATTTCAGTACTTTAACGTGCAAAACTTAATAAAAACACGTACTAATTCAAAGGTCGTTTCCATTTCACTGAAAAATGCTGTACTTGTGTAAATCAATGTAAACCATATAATTACCTCTCTTCATGTGTTTTAACATAAATGACTTAAGAGTTTGCAGGGACAAGGAACTGTTAACAATGAAAGACAATATCTTAAGATGCACCTGATTCCAGTTCTGAAGCTGGAGTCTCTGGTTCCTCATCATTGTAGATATTTTCTGCCATCTGCCAGACCTGCAAGACAAAACCCAATTAAACAAGTATGAAATCTAGCCGGTAACTTATGGGATTAAACATGAATGATTAATGCTGTCACCCTCTTAATCACCAGGCTCCATTGCAACTTACCAGGTACACCGAACTTACCTCTGTAGTTTGGGCATTCACCTTTATCCCTTTTGCCAGTAAACAGTGGCACGATACATGTATTCTCCTAATCATCAGGCACCTCCCATGATTTAGGCATAGTTAAAATTTTTACTTACCAATCAAGAACAGTCACCCCTTAACAAATTCAACTACAGTGCCATCCATTCCAGCCGCATTGCCACATTTCATCTTATGCACGACTTTCAATACTTCTCTTCACCAAACCTATTTCTTTGTGTGCCTCCTTGACCCAAATACCCTATCATCAAAAATATCAAACAATTCTTCAAAACACTCATTGTCTCCTCACCGTTTTACGAGTTCAATGCTGTCCTAGTTTAGGATGCTTTTACCAAGTCCTTAAAAAGGGCCACCTAAGAACATTGCCAGGGCTCCTACAAAAAGGGTGAAGAGGCTCAAAGTTTTTTGGCCAGAAACCCATGCTGGCTCTTGACAAACCTGTCCAGACATCACTATTCAAACAACCTTCTTGAAAAACTTCATGCTCACATTTTTCCTGTTCATAAGAGCAACTTTAAGTGGATCCCTAAATTTTCTCCCATGCATGACTCTATTGTTCAACTTCAGCTTTTCTCATAACCATCCTTAGTACACTCGACTAAACTCCTCTAACACTTCCAATTCCTCACCATGCAAACCAACACTTTAAAAACCAGAATCTTGCTTTTATTCACATTTCCTTTCAGGATTTCCATGGGGCCTAACTGTGGATGGGGCTCTCATTTCAGTGCATTATACTTGACAGCTAGAGAGTAGATGCGAGCAAATGAAGCCATTCTTTTTCTGTTCGTGGTGCTATCTGCCACCATAGGAAGCAGTGGACAAGTAGAACCCAACAGCCTCTTAAATAAGTCATGGAAATGGCGAAATGGCTTATCATTCTAATACAGCAACTGGTGTATAAAACATTCATTCCATCTCTCCACTTAAGTATCACAACACAATTATGTCAATGCTTCATCTATAAAAACAGAAACATTCTACTAAGGAAATAATTTCTTACCTCAACCTATGCTACACCACAGTACACCTGATGAACTATCTTGGATGGTGTTCGTGAGTCAGGATTACAATGCAACATGTTAAATTCCAAAATTCTAAAGAAAAAATCAGTAGAAAGCTTCTTGCCCATCACTTAAATATCTTTGAATAATTTAAAAGAAATGTGTGAGTTCAGCTAAATCTGAGGTTGTTGCAGAACTTGATAAAAGTATAATGGGCTTAATAGATTAATTCTTTTTGATAGTCTCTGTATTATAATCTGCAGATGTCAGCGACACCATAATAATAGTAATATCCAGACCAATTTCATTGGTACTTGCATTATTATTTACTCCAATTTGAATTTATTATCAAGAGAAATAATCAGGTCTGGATATATTCTGTAGAGAACTGAACAATTAAAACACATCACTTGATCTGGATTTGTTATAATTACAAAAACAAGTTGATCTGTTGAAAATTTTTCCTAATGGTGGGGAAAAAAAAAAAGATTAAATAAGGCAAGCTTACATTTACACCATGTAAGTAATATACATAATTTTACAATTCTTTATCAGGGCTATATGGAAATGCTGACAAATTAATGATCTTAATAAAAAAAGAAAAGATTTACTATCTATCTAAATCTTTGATGTTTGTTCCCACACAGAAATCCTTCAAGGCGGTGGCTACAGCAACAATCTCCATAACTAGAGAACTTCTGTACTTCTTAGCCTTTCAAGCCTAACTGACAAGGGCAACTCTAGCACAGTGTTTGCAAAGGTTCCTTCATAATGTTCCTACCCACAACTGCTATCCACCATTTTATCAAAAGGGAGGGCTAGTACATAGTGCTCACTAAAAGAAAACCTAGAGTTAAGAATGAGCTATACAAGTATTGTCAAGTGTTATGTTTAACAAGGAGAGATTTTATGTTTGCAAACAGAATGCCAGTAGTCCATATGTGGGTAAGGCAGAAAGAAAAGACAGCTACCTGGGTCAAAGGAGTGCATTTGACAACCACTGAAATGCTTTGGCTCACTAAACAGCTTTCACTAACCCTCCTGATAACCAGGAGGGTAGCACTAGTACTATACCTCCCTGGCCAATGGCAGCCTACCTACTACTACCTTTTAATATGATTTAGAAAATCTTAGAATACTTACATAGATTAACAATGACTTATATGCCTAACTGAAACAGAACACAAATAACCAATTAGTTTTGTAAACAGATATATCAAGGGCATTATCAACTACTTGAAAACCTTGAGGAACTGAAAAAAGCAAGCATTCATTATTAATAGCTACTCAGAGTACATACCTGCATGATGTTATCTTCACTGACAGAGCATATGACCCAAGGCTCGTTTGGATTCCATGAGAAATCAGATATCTTGGCAGTATGGCCCCCATGAATGAACTGAAAGTGAGTAAAATTCTTTGGTATACAAAAGAACTATTCATGTACATATTATTGATAACACATCATTCAAAGTCACTCTATGTATGTAAGAATGGGTGCATATTTTCATATTTCACTATTTCCCATGTTAGTGTGGTGCTGTCAGGAATAATCCCATGTGCATTTCACATGAAATTACAATTCAAGGAGAATTTATTCCACAAATATATTGTACCAATTTGCACTCATTCTTCCACTTATCCACAATTCTCCTGCATATCTTCTCCCACTTATCTCGTTCACATATTGGGGAAAAGACTACAGCCCACATATCCTCTGTATGTCATAGAAGATAACTATGAGGGATGGGAGCTGGAAATCCTTCCCTCCCGTATTTACTTCCACTCTTCTCAACTGCCCATGCCACTAAAGTTCTCTCTTCTTAAACCAATCCCTTTTGTCACAGCAGTGAATTCCAACTAAACCAGCTTTGAATGTGGGAGAATAAGTGCCATAAGCCCTTTGATGGTGAAAGTATTAAAACACAAAGGCTGAAGAAGAAATAAATAAAAAAAGATATATGGGAATGCATCAAAACAGTAAGTGGGATGAAGTGTTAATCTGATCAAAAACCATCAAGATAAATAGTTTCTCCCAGATTGGTGAAGAGCAGTGTGGTTTCAGAAGTGGTAGAGGATGTGTGGATCAGGTGTTTGCTTTGAAGAATGTAT
>JAUUDY010065474.1:0-14900 GCA_032361765.1 Panulirus inflatus
TTTTCGCCAGTGCTCACTAATCACCAATCATTCTCAATATGTACATTTTTTTCTTTTAAAATGCTGTACAGCTGCCCGTAGGTTTTGAAGTTTCTTCTTAAATTTAACTCAGGAGTAAAAAGGTACTGTTAATTTGTTGTATGTGGACTGTGATGTATGTTACTTCATTTCGGGGTCAAGTATGTAATTATCCTCCATTGCACCAACTTGTGATTAGATTATCTAGGTGATATTAATTTATACTTTTATTGCCATTATATTAGAATGACCAACTACCCTGCTTTCATTGTGACAGATATGATGCATGTTTTAGTCATATGATTATTCTATTCCACAGTCTTTTTGTGCAACTTGTTGAGGAGGTTACTTGTTACTGTAAAATACCAATTATCGCCTTTCAGTCAAGCTTAATATTAGTTTGCACAAATTATTATGCATCCCCATGACCCTTTACTTCTGCAATCTATGCAGGAACAGGGAAATAATGGTCTACTTTGGAGCAAAAAGGTCTCTTACAAGACTAAACTCCCTTCAGTTGAATGATGGTGAAATTTAAGAAGGAACTTGTTAGCTAGGATGTAAAATACATATTTATAGTAGATGAATTGAATAAACTGAATGAGAATATATGCCAAGCAAATACAGATGTTTAGAAAAAGTTGTATGGTTGTAGAGTTGGGGCCCTCACAAGTCTAAAATTCTTTCCCCATGACATACAAATGGGTATGTCTACACCCACATATACCTTTACCTTCTTGTACACTGGGCAGGACCATAAGTTGAGAAGTGTGATTGTGTGTCGGTGTGATGCGAGTGCTGGACAATTTAGGAGTAGTGTTCAGTGTCTTCAAAATGGAAGTTACATCTTCGGTGTGAAGGGATTCAGGATATGCTGAATTGTGTTTTGTCAGGTTGTAGTGAGGTAGTGTCCAGTACGCAGATGAGAAAGTGTAATCCGGATGTGTCTGGGAAGTGTGGTTTTAGATGGGTGTATACATATGTTGGAGTGGTGTTTAAGACTGGGTTAGGAGGACATATGCTTAATACATACATGTTAGGGATATGGGATCCACGCACATAGGCCATTGAAATGTGAGATATGGGTAAGCCTAATATTTCTGTGGTGGGTCATTAGCTTTGGAGTTCCTTGAATGGGAAGGGCCTAGTACTGTTGTAGTTTTGGGTAATGCTGATGAACTGTATGCTAACAGTAATAATTAACTTAGTACCACCTAATGCTCTGAGGGCATTTAGTTTACTTAAGTGTTGGTACTTGTGAGGTAAAGTGGGAAAGTCTTGTATTTGTCTAATGTAACAATTAGAACAGCTAGCATTTTTAGTGCAAGCTGTTGACCATTCAAGGTGACGGAAGGCTTCAAGTTGGATTTGTGTCTGTCTGGGGTTAAGCTCACTCATGCAAAGCGTTCTTACTTCCAAGGCACTTTTAGTGTTGGGGGAATATATGTAAAAATGAAGGTGGTTGGCAAGAGAAGGGTGATTAGTAGTGTTCATGCACCTGGCCATGAGAGATCACGAGGAACGTGTTTAGGCAGCAGCTAAGTAAGTGCATTCGCAGTTTTGATGCATGAGACCAGATATTATTAGTGATGAGAGACACTGAATGTGAACATGAGTAATGTGTCAGTTGAAAGTGTAAATTGGGGACATGAGGTACGCAGTATTGTGCATGGAAAGGGAATACTGAAATTTTTAAGCAAATCGATGACTTGAAAAAATCACGAAAACTGCAAGGCTATAGCCTTGCATTTTGCTCAGATTTTCAAGTTCTTCAGATTTTAATGAAAATCTGTAAATAGATGTTACTCTTTATGCTGATTACGTATTTGGAATCAAAAAATTGCATTTCTTAATATTGAACGTGTTATGAACACTTGAAATAATTATAATAATATTAATGGGCTAATTACTCAACTAATTAGCCTAATTTTTAGGTTTTGACCAGAGATTCTTATTCAGCTCACTGAATAGCATCTATACTGAAATTTTCAAGAAAATCGACGACTTGAAAAAAATTACGAAAACTGCAAGGCTATAGCCTTGCAGTTTGCTCAGATTTTCAAGTTCTTCAGATTATAATGAAAATCTGTAAATAGATGTTACTCTTTATGCTGATTACGTATTTGGGATCAAAAGATTGCATTTCCTAATATTAAACATATCAACACTTGAAATAATTATAATAATATGTGCTAATTACTCTATTATTTAGTGTTATGTTTAGGCTTAGACCGTAGATTCTTATTCAGCACGCTTGATAGCATCTATGCAAAAATTTCCAATAAAATCCATGATTTTAAAAAAATCAAGAAAATTGCATGTTGCTCAAATTTTCATTCAAATCCGAAGAACCTAAAAATCTGAGCACTGCATTTTGCTGAGATTTTCAAGTTCCTCAGACTTTAACTGCCATATTACCAACACTTGCATTCAAATTATCCATTAGTATTACCTGATCTCTTGCATAAAAACTACCTTAGTGTTGAACTGAATATATTTTTGGGGGGTGGCTTATTTTTTTCTCTTAGATATAATGGGATTACATTATTGCTATGCTTTGTTGCTTTTGGTAATATGTGGAGAACCTTTACCTGTTGTTACAATGGGAGGTATGTAACATTATAGAAGGGTGATGATCAAGTACTCTGTACTGTCGATCAATTTACCAAAATTATGAACTATGTTAATACTCGGAGAGAATCTAATATCTGTTTTGGCTTTCTTTCTAAATAGCCACTGGGCATTATTATTACATTGGTATTACTGATATCTAGGGTCTTAATTCAACATCTTATTTTTTCTTTGCATAGACAGTATGAACACCCGTATTTGTTTGCCTAGGTACTATGAAAGGAATGTTTGTCTCAAGATATGGATTGCAGGGCAGGCTAGCCTTGAGTTGATTCAGCAACTCAATGGAATTTACAAGCCACACATTGATGTGTGATTGTGTAAGCCTACTATGCAATGCTCAGCCCTTCAGTCTTTTTTGTTAAAAATAAATATATTTTTTTTTAAAAAAGATACATAAGAAAGCATTATTTCCACATTAAGGTCAACAGCGTGGAAAAAGTATAAAGCTTACTAATATGTTTCAACTCTTTATCAGCTTTATACTTCTAAAACTTGAAAAACATACTTTAAGTCAGCAGAGCATGGAATGATTTAAAAAGTTTCTTGTGTGATGTAAATATGCTAGTGCCTCAATAATCCATGATTTTGTTAAATTTATAGTGATAACGACATTTATATCTTGCATGCATTAATCACATTCCAAAATATTACCCTTCTTACTTGTTCTGATAGTCATAAACTTGATTAATCATGGATAATTATGGCGTATGCCACTCAATTCCTTAATCATCCATGATTCTATAGTTTCAAATTGCATTACCGACATATTAAAAATAATTCAGAAACTACTATCCTGAACGTTCATGATCTAAGATAATCATGGATAATTCAGGTACACTTCATATCTAGATGATGAAGTACTGAAAAGAAAGAATTCTGCTAAACTTACTTTTCAAATAACCATGGAACTGCAGGAAGGTTATTAGGCTGCCACTTGTCCTAATTCTATATGTACACACAAATTCTGCACAAACATAAAAGCAAAATTAAAAAAAAACTTCCTACGAACATAAATAATGAATACAGGCTGGACGTCACAAGAGGGAGTCTGTGTTGTTCACAGCTTCTTAGGAGACTGCTGTACATGGAAGATGCAGTAATACTCTGTGAAATAGCACCATTCAAAGGGAACTTTAAAGGTTTACAGGGCAATGCCTATCTAAATATCACAATTATTCCATGTAAATGAGGTAAATTGATCACTTATATCTATTATCAATAACTCTCACTCGACTGTGCCATAAAATGGGTTGTGTTGTGACCCTGATGCAAAGACTTGGTCAGACTCTGGATCATTGTTGATTCTGTTGAAGATAACTAAATTTAGCCGTTAAATGCTATGAAACAACAGAATAAACTTACAATAAAGACATATGCTCCTTAACAGTAGGAACTTCTGATATATATCAACTATGTGAGGTATCTCTTTTAATATATCACTCTTGGTAACAATGAACTATGGCCAGCACAGTACATGTCCTAAATCAAGAAACGTTTCCTGTTAACTTTACCTATCTGTTAAACTCACGTCCCATCTGATTATTATTTGTTATGAGGAGAGAGTTTTAAGCTTGTGTTAACCCATCTCTTAGTCTTGTTGGGAAGCATCAAGTACACACAGTCTCCTGGTCCACTCATACGTGCTCAACCCATGTGTAGTGTGCTAAACTGAACATGGACTTCCACAATTATATAAATGCTTTATATTTTTCCCAATCCGTAAGAAATTGCATCATGATATATGATTAAATCTCCATTCACACCTCTAACTTCCCTCACTAAAGAATTCCACCGCAGACCAGAGCTGTGCTGGATTTCAGACTTCCCGGTTTTTAGGTCAAAAACTCTTCTGTATAGCAGGGGAAAGGGCACACTGTACTTAAACATGTGACAGAATACTGACCAGCAGCAAAAAAGCTGGTTTAAAATTCTTGATTTGCATTTTCCTCAAAATCCTACTAATTTCTTGAATTGGTGCGACTCCTATCAAATCACCGAAATTGTTACCCTCACAGTTACATAAACATCCATCTAGAGAGGGACTCTGACCAGATAGACATAGATGTGCTATCTGACTTCAAGCAGTACATGTGATCATCGAAAAAAACAGTTAAAGTACCATAATAGTCCTCAAATTCATTTAAACATGCTTAAAATCATACATGGGGGTCCCCAACTTAGGAAAGACTGGCCTACTGACCCCCATACTGACAAACCAGCTCAAAAAACAATTTTAATTCCTAGTCTGTCATACAAATCAATTACTGATATTTATAAAGGTACTTTTTCCTCAAAAACTAATATGTTCTATTAACTAAATTAACTTCAGAATACAATATCTGATACATTATTACTGTCAGGTACATTAATCTAATTCTATATATTTCTTAATGTTTTCTGACACAAACAAATGAAAGTATGAACAGGGTCAGGAATGTAATCCATTAGTAAGTTGTTGACCCCTTGTACCAGCAAGACTAGTAAATTTAAAGCTACATAGAGATATGGATGCAATCGGATACTGCTTAAAAGTATATAAAGAACACTAGTTAGACAAGAACTGAATGAGAGCATAAAAGGCTAAAATCCACAAGTATTATGATGAAATGGAAGAGATGAATATTTGGTTTTCATAATTAATTCAATAACAACATCACTGGGATAACAGGTATTTGTACAACAGATAGCAAAAATGTTTGGAAAGGTTTTGTCAGAAAACAAAATGAATTCACTGAAAACTAAAGGAGTACACGATCACATGGTAGTCCTTACCTATGGCAGTGCTCAGATTCTGTGTCAGATAGCAAAGTAGAATTCGCATCCATCTGGTACTCACCCTCGGACCCTACAAAAAAATTTCAACTTGTTAATCATTTGTGTACAGCATTCATTTGTCAGACGCATTTTTTCATATTAATTCACCGTTTCCCACATAAGCAGAGTAGTGCTACAAACAGGTGAAGAAATGGCCTCATTCACTAAAAACCATTCTCCAGTTGTAATGTGTAAGGCACCAAGGCCACAGCCCCCTATCAACAACCAGACCCCAAAAATCTTTCTGTGGTTTCCCCCTGGCCACTTCATATGCCCTGGTTCATATGCCCTCTTCTCATCTTAAGAAATCCACCACTCTCAAGTCGAGAACCACTAACTCTCGTTATGTACTGTATGGAATCAACAGCAGGATGTGAGCAAAGTATCCTGAAAGTTCTGTTGCAATCTGATAAAACATTCAACTCTTTATGGCTTGTATCATACCCAGGAAAAGAAAACTTCACCTGATATACCTGGCCTATTGTACTCCACTAAGTGCAATGGCATTCATGAGTCTAATGCTTGAGAATGGTGGATTTCAATGAGAAGAGAAACGACATAACATGAAGCAGCAACACACACAAGAGGCAACAACTGCTGGTTTACAACCACCACAGAATACAGTAGATAATAATAACTATAAATTTAAAATAAAACTTTTATGGCTCCTCAATAATTAAGTAACCATTTGCTGGAATAAAAATGTTAACATTTATGTGCTCATTGAGTGATTACATACTGGGAGAATCATTACACATACCGAGAAACCAAGGCTTTGTCTCATTCTCTTGCTGTAATTCCAAACGCCTGCCAACCATTTCTATCCCTCCATCAACACCTATGTCATCGTCGTCTTTCGTCATATCAAAGATCTCAGTTACTCGTACCTAAGAAATTTGAAAATATTGGTGGAGCACTTATGAGAGACTATACATGTATAAGAGACTAATACATGTATATGTACTACCAGTACTCAAAATGGTTAGTTAGGTAGAAACTTTAGGTATAAAGAGTATGTTGGAACATTAGGTGGGAGTATTATTACCCGTTAAGGGTAAGCCACAAAAGTCTAAGAAGTGACGCTGGAGTTCACCAGTTACGGAAACTTTAAGTCATCTGTGCGCAAGTGATCAAACAGGATAAGACAAACATTTGCTCCTTCTCTTGCCTATTAGAGCTCCAACACCTAAGTACAATGAATGAAATAAGTGAAAACATTTCTACTTATCATCCTACTTTACTGAGTTTATATAACAGCTCATCTGACAGAACAAGACTTACCTCATTATTATCATCCAAATAATAATATGCCATCAGGGCCTCTTGATGAGTTGTAACATCCAGAATTTGTTCAAAAGCATCATCACTGATGTATCCCTGTGGCATTTCATGCATTCCATCATTAACAACCAAGTCTGAGATATCGTTCACTGATGGTCTACGTGATACTGCTCTTGAAACAGTCCTTGAAGTAGCACGAGATGCCATGCGAGACCCAGCTCGAGCTACAGATCGAGAGGCACAGCGGAGAGCCACCTCAGTCAGTGCTTGTGACTCTAGTACCATGGCATCTTTGTGACTCTGTGGCACCTCCTCCCTGTTAAGTTCACAAATGTTTCCATATTACAAGGCTTGATGAACCCCTTGTTAGTGAAACAAGATGGATTTAAGAAAATAAGACGGTACAGATCAAGCTTTTACCTGCAAGTCATGTAATGGAAAAAGTTCAAATGAATTTGATGAAACTGAAAGCTGCGTTTTGTGGATTTAGATATGGTATATACATAACTAAAAAAAAAGAAATTTTGGAAATAAGACATAAGTGTGTGTATGGAATTCTAACTTCTGTGAAAAATTTGGTAATTTGCAAAAATTCCATCATTATTTGCTCAATACTCTGTAAGACATTTTCGTTATCATACCAAACAAAGCTGAAGCTAATAGGGATTCAGAAATCTAATTATATACATAAACTAAATATACTGGAAATTACTAGATGCGGTGTGCTTGTGGTTATACCACAATTGAAATTTCCCCATGAATATTGTTGTATCATCAGAGTACAATCTCATAAAAGAATTCACTCAGGAGTCCAACATTTCCCTGCTAATGACTGTGGTGCAGCCTTAAAGCCGAAGAGGCTCCAGGAGAAGGGGTTCTTGGGCTATATAATAATAAAATTTAATAAACACAGCAAGGAAATAGTTCATTACTCGCAAACCCCATTTCTTGACCTTTTTCTACTATGATGGAGCCCTAGAACTTTTGAATACATTCAGCACACACGTTACACAGTTTATTCCATTCAACCACTATTCTGATGCTTTACTATTATGCTATACTATGGCGTTCCATGAAGCAATTGTCACCTGGAGTGCGGTATAGTTACTGAGATTGAAATAGGAGCAGATGCCCATGGAGTCTAAGCTTCCAAAAAAAAAAACTATGTTAATGGCCAAAGTTGGAATTTCTTCAGGTTAATTTATAAGTTATACCTTTTTATAAGGGGCATTACTCGAGTGAAATAAAAACTAGGCTTACAGTATGTGGTTTCATGCAATTCGTTTTTCTGTAGGTGGAGGGAAACAGCTACATAAAGTTCCAGGGCAAAAGATGGAATTTTTTTCATTTTAAGAATCAGATTACTTCCAAGTTAAACCAAATTAGACTTATAGCTTTTATGCTATCCAATTATTCTGTTATTAGGAAAAAACTGCTTATGCATGTACAGTATAATGAATATGATCCGACCCTTAACAGGCAAGGTGAAATGCATCTTCACTCAACCAATGTGGCTCCAGACATAAAGAGGATGGACAATGGTGACAGACAAACTGAACTTTGAGCATTTTGGCATCACTTTCAGATCAGTAACAAATTCTCAACACTATAACATGATTTGTAAACATTTCTAAGAAGAGAGCAATATTATTTGCTTTTAATTCCCTGTTAAATCACTAAGTTATACTGACCATCTATGCAAGCAGTTCCATCCACATAAAAAGACCTTTGTTTACATAACAAGAACAAAGAGTCAACTTACACGTCCTCCAGATCAAGCGTAAAGTCAAAGTTGTGACGGTTGTGCAGTTGCTGCATTTCCATTTCACCTATAATATAAAAACTTTAGTTTAAGCAAATTTCAATAACTTCTTGAATACTTACGTAATGCCCACAGCAGCCTTGAGAAAGACTCATTTTATACATCAAGACAAACAAATCCTGAACCCAGTACATCAGTTCTACAACATGAGGTTTCATATAGAAATAAATTAACAAAACAGTTGACTTTGCTTCTCTTCTCTACCATGGAGAGACAATACTTTTATCATAACATTTCACCCAAAGCTAAAAGTTTTAACATAAATATTTCTTCATTCTAATTAGTCTCTAATTTTTTTTTTTTTCAATACTGAAGCTAGAAAAATATAAAGTATAAGGTCAAAGTGAACAAGTCAAAATTGTTCCATCTATGATAATTCTGAAATTAACTGATTTATGTATTCATCCCTCTTTTAAAATTAAAATTTTTCAGCAGTGCTTGGCGAAAGGAAAGGATATGTATGTGGCTTTTATGAATGTGGAGAAAGATATAATTAGGATGATAGAAATGCTTAATGGAAGGAAAGTGCTATGAAAATGTGTTGTGATAATAGAGCTACTACATACAGTGAATTATTTATTGGGAGAGGAAGGTGTGTGTGTGTGTATGTGTAAGAAGGAGGGAAGAAGGATAAATAGTTCCAGGGGAAGATGGGCTTGTAATGGACAGAGGGCTGAAGTAGGTGAAGGTGATGGTTTTGGAGAGGGACAGGTCTACAGTTTGCTGAGGGTGGGGGAATATGGGAGGCGAGTCAGCTGCTATTTGCAGATTAAATGATTTGATAAACTCTAGAAGCTAATGTCTGAAATTGGGATAATAAGCTGAAAGAGGAAGTTGGGAGGTGATGTGAATAAAAGTAGGGCAAGATGGGGTGGATTGAATATGAATTTGAAAGGTAAGTGTAATGCCTTCATATATTTCTGAAAAATGAAACAAGATATCCCAACATTCCTAGGGCTGAAACATACTGAGATTCCCACCTGAAAATTGCGTGATTGCCAACTGACATGAGAATCTTTTGTCGTGGCGATGCTGATGTTGATGATGTAACATGGACTGTGAGGAGGATTGGATAAGGGCCTTCACCAGTGTAATGATTTGTTTACCCAAAGTCTGGACATCGTGGGCCGTAGGAGCAGAAGACATAAACCTGTTAGGAAATGAGTAGATCTGTCATCTTTCACTTTTCTTCTATTACCGACACAGTACTGTTAACAATAGCAGCAAATTCTCGAACACTGCACATTGGAGAGCATCTATCCCTATGGGCTTGTGTATTATCAACTGAAGTAGATCATGTAAACAAAGCTTCCAATCAGCACACACACACACACATAATGAATCCATTCATGATGTTTAGTATTGCAGATATTTCTAAATATTAAGTCTACCCATACTTCGAATGCTTAATTATAACAGGGCATCTAAACTGGCTTGTGCTAATGTCAGAAAAGGAGTTGTGTCACTTTATACATTATGTGAATATACTTCACAAAAGAAGGAACAGAGCAAGGCTGTCATCTGTTCCTGACACTACCTTGCTCACGTGGGGAGAGAAAAAGTGTGATAATCAGTTTTCTTATCAAGTGTAGCACAAATACCAATGTTATATTAGTTTCATAATAACATTATGGATGCAGAAAATGTCCTGGAAAATCAAGTAGTCACAATGAAACTCATAAAAGTTTATCACGAGTAAGTTTAACACACATAAAAAATGTGCTCAAAGTACCAAGTTATCCCGAGTCTTTACCTTAATAACCATTAGAATATACTTAATTCTGATTTAAGCAATTTACAGATAAATTATTTAACAGTAAAGAGAAGCTCACTACATTAATATAAACATGAACAAAACCTTGGACTGCTAAAGTAATCCGGGCCTCATGATTTGAAAATCAGTCAACAAACTGAAGGATACTCACTTAAGGAAAGCACCATAGGCTATGTCGATAGGTAAAACATATGGTAATGTGAGTATGGAGAGGAGCTTCATAGATCGGTGTTTGAACACCCAATTTGTGAGTCCCTGGTTTGCTTTGTTGATTGCATCTTGCAAAATACAACCAACTGCTTCTGGCAACTGATCTATGATGGCTTCCTGTTGAGGATTTGTAAAATCATTAATAGTTCTCGCATAAAAATCTACTGCAATACCATGAATAAATGGATTACAAAATCTATAAGGGAAACAAAAAAATATTGAATATTCTGACTGCTCTCCTTTTCTTTTTTCATTCTGATTCAGTTTACTTAATAGATCACAACTTCAAAAATGTAAAAAATGGGTTAACTACACAAATAAAGCAAAATTCTGAGGTAAATATTATGACCTCTATATCCTTACATGTCAAAAACTGCTGGATTTGGGCACAAAATCCCCATTTTGGGGAGAAATTATTCCTACTGCAAAAGTTTAATGACTGAGTGGCTGATATGCTTGCCTGTAACTACCTAAGGTGAGTCTTTATGCACGTAGATGGGAAATCTTAAATGAAAATATTACATACTTATTAAATGTTTTTCAAAATGTTACAATTTATGAGCAACCACAGACTTGAGAATTTGTAAAGTTTAAAAATCAACAATATATATATGATAATACCTTTCTCTGCTGGTGACAGTCAAGACAATCTATTTCCTCCATTGCGAAGCTTCGTGCATCATCCTGTGATTCCTGTAAGAGGCCAGTATGTTAACAGAGCAAATTTTGACAATTCACACGACATATGAATGCAATCAATCTACTTACTTTCGGAGCATTCAGTAACAAAAACCACCGGTACCGCCACTGGCATTACTGGCTTGAAAGTTGGCCAGTGGCTACTACAGAAGGCAGGTTTTACTTATGGTCCCACTGTCTAGTCATCCTCTCTTTGGGCTTACAAATTGTACTGTTTTCTACAGCAGTACAGCAAATTTGAACAAATCTGTGAGCCTGTGTCATTACATCACATTTAAAAGATTTGTTACTGCAAATATCCTAGAGTGACAAGGTTCTTTTTCAATATCAGTAAGATGTATTATAATGTATAAAGACTGCTCCCTATCTCAAGACAAACATCTTTCCAAAATTCATCCCAGGCAGCTCTAACCTTTGCTGGAAAGTACCTGTTCTCTTACCTGTTTCCAATCTGAGTATTACCAATCAAGGAGGTATGCTTATTCTGGAAGTATGAGTGAAACCTGAGGTGAGTGGGAGGCAAAGGTTGTGGGTGCATTAGGGAAAATGTTGATGGAAAGGTCAGTCTCTGTTACAGTGAAGATAAGTATGTCTGAAGGTAGAGCAGTCCTGAAGGTGTTGCAAGGAAGCGAGTCCCAAGCCCTGAATGCAAAAGAAAGTAAGAGGGTGGATGTATTAAGATATGAAACGTCAGATGACTGATAAATGATGCGAGGTGGGTCAATTGCATACAAAATGACAGTGTAAGAGAGGGACGTTTAGTGGTAAACACAGTTGATTTGGGTGAGCTGAAATGGGTCACACACATGGAGATGACTAGGAAAGAAAGACTGTCCAAGAAGGTCCACGTATCAAAAGTGGAGGGAGGAAGGGTTAACAGTGGTCCAAGATTGATATGAAAGAATGGAGAGAAAGACCTCTGGGGTATCAGAGTTTGAACATTCACGAGCATGGGAGATGTGCAAGGATCACAGTGGTATATGGAAAGTAACACACTGTCATTGGGCTGCCATGGTCAAGGTAAACCATGGAATAGTCTGTGGGGCTTGGCTGTGGTTGGTGGGCACTTGTATCAGTACTTTATAAACAATGTCTCGAGCATGGATGTGTGCAACTGAGGCTACAGTTTACTCTGTACAATACTAGGGGAAATTTGATTACTATCTTGACCAAAGGCACATACCCTTGTAGAATTTTCTACAGCGCAAATGTAAATGTACACACCAATGTAAATGTACATACCAAGCACACATAAATAACAGATGCATTACATTGAAAACTACTGCTATTTTATAAGTGAATAAAGTAATCATACATAAAATGGAACATAAACTTGGGATGTGTAAAATCAAGAAGCCTGAACTACCCCAAAAATGATATTATCAAATTACCTGTGTTTGGCCATGAAATGCTGATTTCATATGTCACTAGGCAATGGTTTCGGTTTAATTTGCTTAACAGCCAAAATAAAATACATGTATGGATGGACTGACAGACACTAGTCAATATGCCTCCCTTTTTCTTGATGAGATTAAAACACCACATTTCCTCGCAGAAAAAATTGGGGAATCTAAAGTATTTCAGTCTTATCAAAACAACCAAATAGCTAAATGAAGCTAAAAACATTTTTTAGATTACCAACACAAGTGTAACAACATGCAATACAGTACATTCTCCCCTAACAACTTAAAAAGAAATAATAAAGAATGATTGTAATTTTACTAATTTAGTATGTAGCTTATAATAAACAAATAGGTGTTAGAGTTTGAACATGACAAGACTTACCGTTAAATTAAACGTAGACTGAACTGCAAGGCATCGAGTGCAGTTGATCAAGTTGTTCCGCTGGAGGAAATCAAGAGCATCATTGAAGCCTTGTTGACACATCTTGTTCAGAACTTCAGGTGGAGGAGGGAACAGAATACGTGCAAAGCGATACAAGTTTTCTTTGCTTAATTCAATGCTTGTGTTGGCTAGATTGACCTAGAGCACAGAGGAAGAGTGTTATTTTTTCTGAGTGTCGCTCTACTTATAAAATTTTGCTTTCATTACTTGATGTGTCAGTTAATATAATTCAGATGAAATGCTTGTATCAATGAAAGAAGTTAATCTACTCCTCCATCAGGAAAAATTACTCTTGTATACTTTTCAATAAATCGTTTACAAAGAATATATCATTTATCATTAACACAATTCACAATCACTATGGTGATCATAAAGACAAAAACACTGATGTCAACCAAATAACATGAACAAAAAGGTCATACAAATAAATTTAGAAATTCAACTACATATTGAAAGCTTTATGTACAGTATTAAAAAGCAGATGAGGGAGCTCAACCACGCAATTACACATAAAATGCAAGATATGAAGTCAAAGCCAAAAGCCAAAATAATACAGCAAAAGCAGAGCAATATCAGATGAAAATCAATGTAGCATACAGAACCATATAAAAGCAATACAGGAAGGGATTCAAACAATATAACCTCTAAAACCATTCTACTTTAATGAGCTAAGTCTACAAACACAGGGAAAGCCTTGATTCATACCTAATTTCTTTTTCCCATTCAAATGGGATTACCTGATGTACGTAGCCTCTCAGTTATCCTTAACCTAAACACAGATTGCTACAGGAAAACAAGGATATCATTGCTAAAATATACGTTTCTTACTTTTTCTCCCTGAACAGTAAATTGATTCATGTGATACTGAGTTCTTTATACAAATCCAACTTAATGATTCATGTCATAATGAATTCTTTATAGAACTCCAGCTTTATGATTCATATGATACTGAATTCTGTTTACAACTCCAACTTCAAACATAAAATAGTTCTACCGCACTTGAGAGAAATTTTTCCTTTGGAATCTTCTTTGCAAATACCTCAAAATCACATGACCAGATGATTTCTTTCCCCACATATACTTCTATTATCTTCTGTATTTACTCTGATCTGTCCATTCTATATGTTCTAACTATACTTTGAAAATCATCCTTCTTTATTGCTCTTATTGTTAAACCCTGACCAGCTGAAGTAAGAGTTCTGAGATGGAGACAAGGACTCCATCACGCAAGCAACTATTACACTCTGTGCCTAAATTCTTGTCATTCAACAGAGACATCATTTCATCTTCTATTTTTTCTCCTTTCTAAGACTACTGTTATCTACAACTTTCCCAATACATTCCTTACTGACAAATAACTACAAAGAAATCACTACGCAGCTGAAAAAAGGCACTTCCTGGAGCAGTTAGCAAAGATTTAAAATACAGGCAGTTTATTACTGTATTGAACCTTTCAAAATCAAGACAAGACATCCTAAGTAAGGATGTGGAAAAATGAATTTACAGATCAACACATATAATTACACCTTAACAGGAACAAAGGCCCACAAGAGCTAACTACAAACACCGAGTATAATGTCAAGGAAAACAACTCCCAGAAACTCTTGAGCAAACCTGCTATAGTGTACCACGGCAATCTACATTGAAAAAATCAAAACATGTTCTTAAGGACCAAGTCTAATGATATATTTATCCTTCAGTATCACACCAACTAAATCTATATTCCAAACTGTAAAAAATGAACACAGGTTGATACTTGCATATTTCTGAAT
This sequence comes from Panulirus inflatus, assembly GCA_032361765.1. Taxonomy (NCBI): domain Eukaryota; kingdom Metazoa; phylum Arthropoda; class Malacostraca; order Decapoda; family Palinuridae; genus Panulirus; species Panulirus inflatus. Next base: position 14,870 of record JAUUDY010065474.1, read on the forward strand.
AACAAATTCCTATTCACAAAGACGTACATTC
>JAUUDY010065695.1:0-14899 GCA_032361765.1 Panulirus inflatus
TGGGAAATTATATGGGAGGGTATTGATTGAGAGGGTAAAGGCATGTACAGAGCATCAGATTGGGGAAGAGCAGTGTGATTTCAGAAGTGGTAGAGGATGAGTGTATCTGATGTTTGCTTTGAAGAATGTATGTGAGAAATACATATCTAAACATACCTATACATTTCAACGTATGCATACATATACATACACAGACACATACATATTTTCACATTTACATATTCTTTCTTGCTGCCTTCATCCATTTATGTCCCCACCCTACCACACATGAAATAGGAACTCCCCCTGCCTAGAAATTTGTAGCAAGTTGTCTGTCTGTACATATTGGATAAACTGTGCAAGCCATGATTCTGATCCGAGTTGTAAAGCATCGAAAAGATCACCATTTGGAAACTGAATCCTGGTGTGGTTTTCAGTGAAATCACTTGTTTCTAAAATTTGCTTGATTTCTTTTATAATGTAATCAGTGTTTATGATTAAAGTAAGGTAGTTGTTTTCATCTACTTTGATTAAAAAAAAGTTTGGGTAAAGTTTTGAATCGAAGGTTACTAAAAAGAGTTAGTTTGATGGTAGGGATATTGGTCAAGTGACAAGTGGTGTTTCACTGGGATCAATCTTAGGACTTGTTATCCTTCTCATTTAAACCAGTGATATTGGTAATTGGCTACATTGTTCAAGATATGAAAAATTGCAGGTGATTTTAAGTTGGGAAATAAACATCTACAGTTACAAATTGACATGGACAAATTGATGAACTTGGCTCATAGGTGGCAAAAGAATTTTGATGGCAATGAGTGTGAAGTTTTGCATAGTAGTTTTAAAGGTGAGAAGGCAGGCTATAGTATGAATTTTGCTGAGCTATCTTGGCTTCTAGGTAGCACATGAATTTTGATGATGAGTGCAGAGTTTTGCATAGTAGTTGTTAAAATGAGTAAGGTAGGCTATAGTATGAATTCTCTTGAACTATCTATCTGTACCTCTGATGCTGGTTCCTACCTGGAACTCCCTCAAAGGGTTGGCCATGGCAATAGAACCTCCTTAACTAGTGAACTTTAGTGCCTCACCCTTCAAAAGCTGCTGGCAGAGGGCAACTATAACTTGGTGTTTGCAGAGGCACCTACCTAATGTAGAGCAACAGGAAAAAGGACTTGTTATGATAATCTGTGGTGGCTTAAAGCCAAGTATGCAATAAAAAGAGTAAATTGAATTTTTGAGTTCTTAGGGCTTTCAATTTTAAGTTTAGGGAAATTGTCCTCACTTGTTACAGTTCATTGGTGTGTTTTCATTTTTAATATTGTGTTCATTTATGGTCACCTTACTTGAAAAAAGACAAAAACAGTGGAGAGAGCACAGTGTCTTGCAACCAACATGATTCCTAGACTGAGAAATAAATTACTTCTCTGAGAACTCATTACATGACTGAAATCTATGTAACTTAGAAAAGAGAATGTTAAGATATGATCAAATGAAGGTAATCGGAGTTATCAAAGGCTGTGATAGTCACAGACTAAGCAGGTACATAAGACATGATTTGTCTTAATATACTTGTTAGTGATGGATATAAACTTCTAGGCTTTTACTTTGAATGAGGACAAGTATTTTTTTTTTTCAGCGGGATTGTTCACATGGATTGATTTACCAAATAGTTGTTAAAAGCAATACCATATACAAGTTTAAGAATGGACTTGATGAATATTTGGCTTTCAAGTCCAAGATTAACATTATTTGCACCTCCTTTGTGATATGAAATGTTGGCAGTTTTTTCTTTTTGGAATATTTGTATGCCATTCTACTTTTACCACACAAATCTGTTAGTTTTTGACATTATCTACTATTGCAAACAGCCATTAAAGGACCCAATGGTTTGTTGCTCTTTGAATTTCTTTGTATTTTTGTGTACACTGATATTTTGGTTAATTTCTTTAGGTTTGTCACACCCCATCTCCTGTTGCAGTTTACTCAATTTTTTCTAGAATTTGTAGATTATTGATGATTTATACATTGGTTAAGAACCTTGTGAAGAAAACTTCACAGGAAAAATATATACATGGAAAATACAATTGTTTTACTGAGTAGTAAGTTTAATGTTTTGCAACGAAGACTGGTAAGTGATATTTCACATGTCGGAAAGAATTAGGTTCCTTTATCTACTTTCTTTTACATTTTTCTGAGTAGACAGATGAGTTTTTTTATTTAAGCATTAGGTAAGAGCCTTCTGAAGAGAATTGCATCAAAAAAGTGAAAACACAATTTATCTTATTATATCAGTTATGTGCTGACTGTTTTGAAACGAACAAGTTCTTGTCTTGACTTAATATCCCATTTAGTACACCTCATTACTGTTTTTTATTCACCATAACTTTCTCTTTAGAGTCTGCCACTAGGGATGTGTCATCCACAAACAACAACGGATTCACACCCTCCCCCTCTCCAGTATACTGGAGAACTGTTCTTTGCTTGTGTGTACCTCCACCATCATCAGGTTGACCCTTAAGTGGCAGCTGGTATTTGTTACGCCCTTACTGAAATGGCAGCTAACATCAATTTTTATTTTAACTTGTCCCTCTTTAAATATCCAACTGATTTATCATGCCATTAATACCCTATAGAAGTCTTTTTCAGTGGTAGGAAGATATGGGGAAAAAGTCTGCTCCCCTCAGCATCCACAATCTGCAGGTTATGTGTATGGCACATCATGATCCTGCTGAAAATATATGTTATTGGATGCTCGTAAGTTATGACAAGGAATGTTCATGATATGCATTAGTTTGTGAGGAAAGTTAAGGTGAATGACAAGAGAAATGTGAAGAAATATGTAAAAGAAAAGTGAGTGAATTTAGTGGGTTTATTCAAGAAGGATATATGTATGCATAGGAGGTGTTCTCACTGACCTCATGCCTTTGTGGAGAAATTACAAAACTTCGCCTAATTTTTCTTTCATGTAATCTTGGAAGTAATGGAGGGCTTTGGTGACAGTTGGTAGGTAAAGAGGTGGAACATTTCCAAAGAAAATGTACATCCGATATCCTCTCCACACTTGTGAGCCATTCCTTATCTTTCCACTAGATTATAGTATGAAATGTTCATTATTTTTTAATGTGTTCATCTTGTTCAGGAAGATAGAAGGGGTGCATTGAACAGAGTAAATATGAGTGTTATGCTAAACAGGGGATGACTTCCTATCAGTGGGCTGAGTGAAGGCATATGAAGTGGTTAGGGGAACCACAGAAAGGTCTGTGTGGATTGGCTTTGGATAGGGGAATCTGGTTTTGTTGCATTATACATGACAGCAAGTGTGGATGTAAACAAATAATGATTATTTTTATTTTTCCTGGATCTTTTTTACCTTGAGGGAAATGGTGAACTGTCTCCAGAGAGAGAGAGAGAGAGAGAGAGAGAGAGAGAGAGAGAGAGAGAGAGAGAGAGAGAGAGAGAGAGAGAGAGAGAATGTTATTCACTACCTTAGCTATGCTTGTGCATGAAATGAGAGTATGAATGAAGCAAGAATAGAGTGTTTGGTACAAAGAAAAACAAATCCTTCATCACACTAGCAAACCAGTCTCCCTCACATTGAAAGTTCCTGCGAAAGGTGTAATGTTTTTAGATACAATTATATTACATGACACAGTTGCTTTGCTTTTATATAGAATAAGAATTCATTGGGAATGACAGTCTAAATAGAAAGAAAGAAATGCTAGCTCCATTTCCTCCTCTCATTTTGGGATCTTTTAAACATGTTATTTATGTCCTCTTCTCCCATTTCGTTTAACATGGACAAGCCAGCACAAGCTAATTATAAAACTCCCTGTTTAGTTTCGGTTATCTTTGAATGGTGATATATTTCATAAAGAAAATATGTTTTTCCACACCATGATGGAATTTCTTTGATGTATACTTACCTTACTCACTGTTGTCAACCATACACCACACTCTGTGGATTAGAGTTTCCCTCTTTTCCATTACTTATTTACAGTATCCATAAGGCACTTCTGATAAACCTGTCATGCACTTCCCCTTGAGCCATATATCACTTGCAAGTCTTTCTCACACACATTCTTGATGGCAGACACCTGGTACTAATCCTTCTTACCTCTTCTGGAGTCACATTGCCCATCCCCAAACAGCTACTCTACACACACCATCACCCTCCCAGTCACCACTGTTCTAAAGACATCTACAGATATGCTGAACAGACGTACCTCAGTGAGCTGAAAATTCGATTTTACATCCTTGCCTTTATACAAGGGTGTTTTATATGCGCTGTACTGGTTTTCAGGCACTTCATTTTAGGCCATACATCTGTAAAACACATTGACTAGGCAGTAAACAAAAGTCATCCCCATTCTTGAGAAACTCGGCTGCAATCCCATCCACTCCCCACACTTTACCACATTTCATCTTTGCCACTCCATGTGCCATGATTTTTTCATTTCTCATCCTACCTCATCCCAAGTATACCTTAGCCATCTCCATATTCTCTAACGCAGCAGCTGCTCATAATACTTGCTCCATTTCCTTCTCACATCTTTGTTTGTTAGCACACTGGTTTGCTGTCCTCATTGCTTCCTTGATTTGTCTTGTTGTTCTCTTGACTTTATTCTCATCCTTCCTAAACATTTATTTCTGTCAGGTTTAGTGCTACACTGTTTTTTTTTTCAGCTCATTTTCCTTTGTCTTGACTTCCCACTGCTATTTCTTGTGCTTTCCCAAATACTCAATTTTCCCTGTAGACACCATCTATATGTCTCTTATCTGTTTATCTACACATTCTTGTTAGTATGATTATTCAAAAACAGTACATAATGCAAACTTCATTCTTACGCCCTCAGAAGATGACATCCTGATTTGATTTGGGAGCATGTAGTCGTAAAACTATGCAAGTTTTTTTTCATTTTCAAATTTCGTAACTCAGGAGCGCTGAATATTAGAAATTTCAGATGTATGACAAAAGGCAAAGTCAAATATGAAAAGTTTTGCAAAATGATGAGATTATTAGCTGTTTCTCTCGTACATTTAACTCTCACCGGGACATTAAACTCTGTACATTTCTCATTAAATTATATTTTATGCATATTGTTGGAATTTCCCATATGTTTGCTGCTTAATTTTCAGCTGCAGGATGTTGTAACATAACTTGTCCTTTTTCTGTCACGTGGAGTTTTCAGTTTACTAGAAATGAAATGGGAAACTACATAAATGCACCTCTGTAGTTTTTAGTTGCATTTAGTGTATCTAAACTTTTATTATGCATCATAGTTAGAATACTTGTCTGTAGTATTTATTGTGATTATTTTATGCTGAGGCCATTGTGAATATATATATTTTCTATGTTTGATTGCCGTTTCCTGCGTTAGTGAGGTAGCACCAGGAATCAGATGAAGAAAGACCCATCCACTGACATACACATATATGTACACACACACACACACGCATATATACATATATACACATACATATGTACACACTCATACTTGCTCACCTTCATCCATTTCTGGCGCCACCCCAACCTAAAGGAACCAGCATCGCCACCCTATGCATCATACTTGTTTCCAGTTTTCAATGTTTGCAAGGTAGCACAGAAAACAGACAAAGAAATAGCCTTATTCATTCACATTCAATCTCTGACTGTAATGAATAACGCAACAAAACAACAGCCCTGTGCCCACAATCACGTCACAATCTTTCCATGGTTTCTGCTGAATACATCAAATGTCCTTGCTCAGTCCAATGATGGCATGTTGCCCTCTATATATTTTTGTTTAGGTTATACAATGTTGCTCCAATTCACTCTATCCCATGCACACCCTATATCTACCTGCACGTTCACGTCCCAAGCATTCAAAACCATTTTCCACCCATCCTAACATCTCCAATTAGGTCTCCCTCTTCTTGTCTCCTACACTTCTAACAAAAATATCTATCAACCTCTTTATACTCTTCCTCTCCATAAGTCCAAACTATATCATTACACCCCCTTCAACTCTCTCAACCATAGTCTTACTACCAAATCTTTCTTGTACGCCATTACTTCTTAATAAATCCTCCTTACTAAAGAACTCCATTCTAATACATTCACTTCTATACTTTCTCATCTAGAGCCCATACCTCACAACCAATCAACAGCATCAAGACTACTATACCTTCAAACATGCCTATCTTTACCCACAATGACAACAACTTCTCTTTCCACACACTCCTCAGTACATACCTTAACCCCTTCATACACCTAATGATTCACTTCAGCTCCCATGTACACTCCCAGATACCTAAAACGCCCTTCTTCCACCAGTTCTCCCCAATGAAACTTACCCTCCAACTGACCTGTCTCTTTCTACTGCTGAACGTAATACCTTACTTTTACTCACATCTAATATAAACTTTCTCCTTTCACACACTCTTCCAAACACGGACACAACCTTCAACAGTTTCTCCCTCAAATCTGCCACCAACAATATATCATTAATAAACAAATGACACACCAACCAGGCCCCCCGAACCAGACTGCATATCTGCTCCTTTCCCCTGCCTGTTCCCTCCAGGAACTCCAAGGGAGTGGCTATGGCAAAAGAGTCTCCATAATAGGTATAACTCCAGAGCCACTCCTTAGCCTTTAGAGCCTCACCCTCAACAGACTAATGCAGGGGGCAATTCTAGCAAGGCGTTTCCACAGGCTCCTACCTAACGTTCCTACTGGCTACTTCTACCCAAGACCTTTAACATTTTACCATCCTCACTACCCCATCAATAAAAAAATTAGTTATGGTGACATCACACACCCCTACCACAGGACCACCTTCTTCTGGAACCATTCACACTCTTTTGTTCCTACTCATATACCTGCCTTATTCTCTTGTAACAACTCTTCACCTCTTCTAACAGCTTTAATCTCACACCTTACTGTCTTAACACTTTCCACACATCCCTATCAACTCTATAATATGCTTTTTTCATATCCACATATAAGTCCTGTTTCTCCAAGTATTTCTCAAACATATTCTTCAAAACAAGTGCCAGATCCACACACCCTCTACCACTCTTAAAACCACACTGTTCCTCCCAAACATGCATCTCTGCGTAAGTCATCACCCTTCCAAAGACCATTCCCCCAAACAACATATCAGATACACTCAACAAACTTACACCTATAACCTATCAGGTATACTCAACAAACTTACACCTATGTAATCTGAACATTTACTTTTGTCCCCCTTGCCTTTATACAAAGGCACTAGACAGCATTCTACTAATCCTCAGGCACCTCACCATGAGCCATATTTACTGTGAAAATCATAACTAACCAATCCACGACAAAATCAAGCCTTTTCTTAAGAATTTCAACTACTATCCCATCCACTACAGCTGCTCTGCTGCACGTCTTACAAAATGCTTTCACAACCACTTCTTTTTTCACCAAACCACTTACCATGACTCTCTTACTTCACATAACTCCAAGTCCAAAACATCCCATACCTGCCACCCCATCATTGAACAACCCTCCAAAATACTCACTCCATATCCTTTTCATTTCATCTCAGCCCATTACCACTTCCCCCCTTCACTAATGTTCCCATTAGGTCTTCGTTCATTCCCTTGTTTTTCTCACACCTACTAACTTTATTCCATAACAACTTCTTATTCTCTTTAAAGTCTAAAGATACTTGCTCATCCCAAATCTCATATACCTTCCTTTCCAGTTCTTGCACCTTCCTCTCCAACACCTTCTGCTTTCTCTTCTTCAGTTCCCAATCATGTCCATTCCTTCCTTGCAATAATGCCCATTCGCACTTCTTTCTTTTTCCTTGCATTTCATTGGAGGTAACTTTGGGGGGGGGGCCCTGAAACCCTTCCCTTCTTTGTATTTCAATTTTCAACTGTTGGAACAGACAGAAGAGCCAAGCTAGTCTCCTTGAAGGCTCAAACTGGGGTGTCTGAATGTGCATGGATGTAACCAGGATGAGATGAAGGGAGAGACAAGAAGTATGTGTGGGAGGAGAAACCTGGATGTTCTACCTCTGATAAATAATAAGCTAAAGGGGAAGGGGACAAATAATCTGGAATCAAAGGTAAAGTCAGGGGTTAGTGTGAAGGTGTGAGCAAAGGAAGGGCTAGCACTTCTGCTAATGCAGTTGTGGGAATGTATGAAAGAATGTTATGAAGCAAACCCCAGATTGGTGTGGATAAAAATGAAAGTGGATTATAAGAAGTAAGTTAACACTGGTGGATATGCACCTGGTAACGCGAGATGTGAGGGAAAACGGTAAGTGTTCTGGGAGGAGATGAGTGTGCATGTCAGCAATTTTGATGTGAGGTAATCAAGTACTAGTGAAGGGTATTATGCATGAGAGTGGGTGATACAGTACGTGAGGGTATAGTTGGGAGCCATGGGATACCCTATGTTGTGACTGTAAATGGTGAACAGTTTGTGGAGTTGTTTGCTGGAAATGGACTGGTGATTGAAAAAATTTGGTTTAAAAAAGAGGGACATCCATAAGTATACATGGATGAGTGGGATAGATGGTACATGGGCATTACTGGATTATGTTCTCACTGACAGGAATTAAAAAGAGACTTTTGAGCAGGATAGTGGGGTGTCTAATCACTTCTTGGTGGAAGTGCAGGTTAACATTTGTAAAGGTGTGTGGAAAAAGTATTCACAGAGGTAGAGCTTACATGCGCAAGAGAAGTGTGCAGCACACGAACTGTGGGAAATGGGCATGTGAGAAATGGGAGTGAGAGGTGGGATGAGAAAGTTAAGTTGCTGGAGAAAGAAAAAAGAGTGGTTGGGATATGAAGAAAAAAAAAAAAAAAAAGGCAGCAGGAGGTTTAAGAGGAAATTGCAGGGGCTGAAAAAGAGGGCAAATGAGAGTTGGGGTGAGCAAGTATCATCAAACTTCAGAAATACTATGACAATGTTTTGGAAGGTGGTAAATAATGTGAGAGAACAAGAAAACAAATGGAAAAATCAGTGAAGGAGGCAGATGAGGAGTAAAAGTGGTATTAAGCAACGATGAGGTGAGGTGGAGACAGAGTGAGCAATCTACGGATTTACACTTGCAGAAACCACACCATTTCTTTCTTTCCGAATAAAGTGTTGTTTCAGAATTCAAATAAATTTTTTCATATATGCTAACTAAATGAGTAATCAGTATACCTAGTCATCATTTCTGATGCAACAATAAATCATTGGAAGTATAGTACTTGAATTAGTTAAAGAAGTGATGGTGAATAAGATTAGTGACACAGAAGTAACTGACAAAGTACCACAAAGCCCTTACTGAGAAACTGCTAAGAATGTTACTCTCATAAATCCCCCTCCATCTCCAATAACAAAAGCATTAAAGTACTTACCCAAACATTAAATTTGACATTCTTATATGCTACTGTCTCAACATTAAATCCAACTGTTGGTATGGTGGTGACGGAATGGCCCAGTTTTAGCTTATACAGGATGGTGGTCTTCCCTGCCGCATCCAGTCCAAGCATCAAGATCCTTATCTCCTTGTTGCCGAAGATCTTACTCAATAGTTTGCCCATCCTGCCCACCCCTGTCAAAGACAAGCTTTGTTAGAGACAGATCTTTAAGATTTATTTTTTCAATAAAAAAATGCAGAATAATTAGGTTCATTATCAATGAAATATAAGTCTTAGTGATCCAAACGTTTTCGGACAACTAATCTTGTGAAGGTTCACAACGTAATCAATAAACTACAGGAAGGTAGAACTTAAATTCAAATGTATTTGAAAAACTGTGTAATCAATGTCAAAATACAATAATGTTATGACAACCAAAAAATCAAAACATTTTCTCCACATCTGAGGTCATACAGAACAATACAAAAAGGTTATATTCAATGTGCACCTTAACAGTCCAATAAATTTGACCTATTCAAAACATCTGGTCCTACAATGAGGCTGGGCTTTATATGAAATATGAAGAGGCTTAAGAATAGGGAGAATGAGAAGAGGAAAATTACATTAAGAATTTTGGCATAAATGGAAATTCTACCTTTTAAAATGGGCTAGGTCATAATAGTTTGGAAGAACATGAGAGGACAGTAAGTTCCAAAGCTTCCAAGTGCAAGGAAAGATGCAGACATCAAAACAGCCCACCCCTGAGTTTCCAACTCCCACATAGTAATTATGAGACGTAGTGGCATGCCGAGTAATATGCGGTCTCACTAATGGTGATGACACACACACAACCAGCTCTTGGGAGCAAAAACCAAAGTATTATCTATAGAAGAGGGATAGTGAACCAACACTGCAACACTGGGCAAATGCTGCAGTGAGGTTAGACTTGGAGAGTTGATAAGTCACTGTTTTAGACTCATCTCTGTCTAGTATGTACAGAATGTAGTTAGAAGCTCCCTAGTTGTGGCAGCAGTATTCCACATAAGAACGGCTCAATCCTTGTATAAAAAGAGCAGCTGTTCATAAGAGAGGATTTTATCGCATCTAAACATAAGTTAGATGTTACAGTGGTACCAAGAATGGTAACTGTCAAGTGGAGGAATTCAAGATCCATCAAGAGATAGGAAAGCTGTGAGGGGTTTTAGAGAGAGATAGAGGAGAAACTAGGTTTTAAAGGCATCAAGTAAACCATGTTCCATCTACCTCCATCTAGATATCTTGTCCAAATATGAGCTTATTGAGAAAGTTGTTTCAAGGTGAAATGCAGATCAAGTAAGAAAAGATGAAGCAGATCTGGAGAAAGTGGAGGAATGCAGTGTTGAGTCATGAGCATATGAGTGTTTTTGGTTATCTACTGATGAAAGGAAATCATTAATACAATGGAAGAAACATGCTTGAGACAAGATAAAACCTGTTAAAAAGGAAAACAGGAAGAGGTTGAACCATCAACAATTACTTTATGGAGGTTAATCAGCCAGAAGGGAAGCTACTCTTCGATATGAGGGAAAAGGGAAAGAAGTCAAAATAGAGGAGCTTGGAAATAAGACCCCAATACCATACCCTGTCAAAAGTTTGTTATATGAAGGGCCATTACATAGGATTTCCCAGAATCTTTCAGAGATGATGACCAAACATTAGTATGAGAGTGTAGGACATAACCAGCAGATCTTGCCTTATGGAAGTCATACAGACGATGATGGAAAAGACTGTGATTCAGAGTGCATAAGAATGTGAGTTGAGAGGGGATTCAAAGGTTTTGGAAATAGTAGAAGTCAAAACAATAGGACGAAAGTTGAAAGGGTTAGAACAGACCCCTTTCTTTGGGATGCAGCATAAAGCTGCATATTTCCACAAAGAAAAATGTTTGGGTTTTAAACAGAAGCGGAAGAGACGAACAAGCACAAGTACAAGTTTGGGAGCACACTCTTTCAATACACAAGGATAGATGCCTTATCTGTTTCCAGAGAGGGAAATGCTTTTTGGACAGTATGAAAAGAGATTACTAGGAGGGGCACAGGACTATTATGGCCATCATCAAGGAATGAGGGAATGCTAGAGTCATTCAAGATGAAGTATGAGGAAAAATAGAGTCAAAAAGCTGCTCTCTTAATGGCAGAGACAATTAGTACGGTCAGAACAGAATCAAAGCTAGTGATGCCTGTAGCCTAAGACTAGAAAGTTCTATCTGTGGATGAAAAGTCATTGTACATCATGAGGATAAAGGAATACTTTGCCTTAACAATAACATACTTGGAATGATTACATTTTGGGATAAATGCTGAATGGGAGTCACAGGAACGAGAAGTTTTTCAAGCCTGATATGCCAGGCCCCTTGCCAAATGACTTCAGAATAGGCATATTTGAATAAAAGATTGGAAGAAGAGGAAGTCTTAGATAAGGGGGGGATATAAGCCTCTATTCCCACATCAATACCCTCTCTTGCAAGCTCAACAAAGATAGTTTGTTGAAGTATCTCCTGTAGACAAACACTTATCAACTCTTGGGGGTTGCAAGTTCTTCTTGAAAGTGTTATTTACCTTTAAACTGCAAAATACATAAAATGTCGGCATTCAAATTGCTGCGACATACATTAATTGAAATATGATTTCTGTATCATTTTGAACTGTGCAACACACATAGCATTAATAAACTTCAACATTCCATCTCAGCAAAACAAAGGTATACAAAAGAATATATTTTTTTCTATTTTTCACACTTCTGCATCATACCTTTAATTCCATAGGAATATAATCTGTTTCAAGAGATTTTTCTTTGTACTTTTTGCCCACACAGTGGTAGCCGAGATTCCCAGTACTTGCATGCTTTATAAAGGTTAAGGTGTCAATATTCATGTTTAGGAGGAACTGGTGGAGCAGAGGTGCAGTTAACAGAGCGATATGGTGTGAAGGATCGGACATGAAAAACACAATCACAGAGTTAGAAGAGTAGCCACAATAGTCAGGAATATGGGTAAGGTGAGTAATAACTTCTTTCAGATGATTATGAATGGAGAGGTCATAAAACATTCCCTATGGTGAACACTAAAGTCTCCTAAGTATAGCAGAGGACCTCAGCTTGAGGGTAAGAGGATGTCAAGACCTCATGGGAAAAAAAAAAAAAAAAAAAAAAAAAGTAGGAATGCAGATGAAAAAAAAAAGTTACTCAAGGTGTGCTGAAATGGAATCAGGAATGAAGCTTATAGTTAAAGATGCATTAGTAGTGTTAGAATATCATTACAGAGTTGGGTCCCTGAAAGAAGTATGATATTAGGAAACATAACAGGATCAATAGGTGGGAGGTTCAAAGAAAGACCACAAATAGTGGTGAAATGAATGAGAAAAAGGTAAACTCTTTTCATACAATAAAAGCTGGTACATAAATAAGTGGGGAGTTACTCATAAGTTTCCAATTATCCTAACTGTAAAAAATACTGCAGAGGAAGATATGAGAGGAGAAAGATAAAACCCTGGGGAAAAAATAGGGAGACAGAGGAAATAGTAAGAGACAGAGGTCTGGGCAAAATGTGGAGAAACAGTGAAATAGTACGAGAGAGAGGTTACAGAAAACAAGGAGAAATCCTGGAGATGGGAGGCACAACTGAAGAAATGGTTGTAAAAGAGAGAGAATAATAATGCAGACTTTCACTCAATGATGCCAACCAACTAAATAACTTTCCTAACTGAGGTGGTGGGTCCACCCAATACACCACATAAGGAAAAAATTTTTTTTTTCTTTTTACAGACAAACATTCTCTCTCTCTCCTATCATTACTTGGACCTCATCTACAACCAGTTTGGGAAGAAGCAATTGCAACATATTCTTGCCATAGTCACCTCCTGCCACCAAAGATCCTTCGTCACTAGGTTGCAGTTCAGCACCACAACTGCGTCAAGTCTATACAGGCTGCTACACTAAAGAATTAGCCTCATCCCAACTAATCTAAACTTGACTAACAACTTTAAAGTCTGCATAAAGGATGTTTGTTTAATACCTCCCCACCTTGTTCCTGACCCACTGTCTTCACCAAGTGTATTTTCTCTACATTTTCAGCCTTTTGCTGCATTTTACTGAGAAAGCCATTTATTATTATTATCATTATTATTATTATTATTATTATTATTATTATTATTATTATTATCATTAGTATTATTATCATTATTATTATTAGTATTATTATCATTATCATTCCTATTATTATTATAATTATTACATAGTAAAGTTTACGGAATCAGTTTCTGGGCAGCCAGCAGGCACCATTATTCTCACCCACCACTGGTAATACCACCACTACTACCATGGACAACCTGCACCACAATGACAGACATAACATGTTAAAAGAGAAAGAAAAAGAAAAAGTGAAGATGACAAAGAAAAAAAGCCAAGACATATATCTGGATGGGTGCCATTGTCCCGCCTTACACCATTATAAGTATTGTATATCTACAACACAGATGGTGTACATCCCAGCACCATGACCAGACCAGTTAAAGAGGTCCCTTCACCAGTGTAGTCGATCCCCAGCCCTATGACTATACCAGTTAAAGAGGTCCCGTTACCAGTATTGTAGTTCCCCAAAATTAAGAACGAACCAGACTAGTTTCCAGTCCATACCTTCCGTTATAAACCTGGTAGTACCTGGTAAGTGCCATACACTGAATAGGGATCACAATACCAGTCTCTATAAGAAACACAACTGCACACACCACCTGCTGCACAGCCACATTACCACACACCATCTGGTGTACTGTCATACCAACACCACCTGTTGCACTACTGCACACCACCTGTGTACTGTCATATACCACCTTGTGTACTGTCATACTACCATACATCACCTGGTGCACTGTTACACTACCACACACCACCTTGTGTACTATCATACTACCATACATCACCTGGTACACTGCCACATTGCCACACATCACCTGGTGTACTGTCATACTACCATACTCCACCTGGAGTATTGTCATGCTACCATACACTACCTGATACACTGTCCCACTTCCATACACCATGTGATACACTACTTGGTGCACTGTCAAATACCATACACCATCTGGTGTACCGTCATATTACCACACACCTCCTAGTGCACTGTCACACTACCATACGCCATCTGGTACACTGTCACACTACCATACACCACCTGGTATATCGCCACACTACTACACATCACCTGGTATACCGCCACACTACCATCCACCAGCCTGCTACACTCTCAGCCGCCTTATCGTTACCACTTCCAAAATATCAGCAGTAATATTTCACTGGTAATCCTGAGAAAAAGAAACGGGTGGAATCATCTAACACACATAAGAATGTCTCGGTCCTTCAAGTCATAGGTCGTAAACTGTATTTAGCAGAGGCTCTGGATGTCTTTACCTTGTTTCCGTTTTCGGTGAAGTGCGCAAAGAATTTACTGCACCGTATATAACTGGTGTGTGGAGCAGAGAGATCTCCCTCTTTGAGAACTTAAGCCATACGACGT
>JAUUDY010065805.1:0-11176 GCA_032361765.1 Panulirus inflatus
AACACAGGGAGGAAGACATTATGAAACAGACCTAAAAAAACAATGGAGTTAGGCTGCATTGTAAAGTTACATTACTACTAGCCAGGGAAGGGAAACATACATTAGAAAATAGTCACAGAACAGTGACATTTCATGCAAGGAGCACTTGCTGAGATGGACAATGACAATAAGTACTGGAGTTCCTCAATGCTTGACGCTGGCACCACTGTTATTTCTGATACATTCTAACGTCTTGCCATAAGTTAAATCATTCCTTACACTGTTAATTGATGGTGCTAAAATTGTACATGAAGTGTGGCGTCTTGGTCAGTGTAACATGTTTCAAACAGAGGTAGAATTCAGCATTGATTAGACAAATGGTTGAGAAATTTTACCTCTAGATGTGTAACAGAGATGCGAAAGGGTACTTTAATTGCACTGAAGCGGCCATGGATAGCTAAAACCAGGGTGAGGTCTATTTCAATGAACCAAATCTTTTCGAAGATGACTTATCCTGAAGAGATGAAAGTATAGTTTTTTTCTGAGTAATCATCATCTTCAGGGGAAAATAAAGATCCTTTCGCATCGCAGTTACTCAAAAGATTCATATATGAATATCTAGAAACATTTTGCAAAGGAAGATTTGAGGAAGCTTCTAACGTTTACTGTCTTATCCATGGGAACTATGAATCCATCGACAGTAGATGTCAACACTATTGCAACTAGTGTTACTAAAAGAATTCCTGGGCCTAACCGGGAGTCGAACCCGGGACCTCTCGCACCCTAAGCGAGAATCATACCACTAGACCATCAGGCCGCGAGTATTCTCAGCCACAGAACTAAAGTTTCATTGACCTTCCTTTCCTACCATATTTGTCTTCAGGGATTACGTTCTCTGATTTTGTTTTATATCAGAAAACGAAATATATTTTGTATGGATAACTTAGAAATGGAGTACTTCAAGGTATTCTGAATGAGTAGACAAATGACACTCTTTCAATTCTGTTGCTCTATAGACAATATATCAGGGTAGTGTATAATTCCCTGTACCTATACTATAAAATCTAATTCGTTTATTGTAACATTATACTGCTGTAAATGTTTATCGTAGCTCAGAATGGTAATTTACTGAATGCTTATACCTGGATATATCTTATCAGATGCATGGTAGAACACCAATAACATTAATGGATGTTGGCTTAAGAATAAATGAAATCTATTTCCACTTTTTCATACAAGTTCTTCCTCAATAAGTACATATCAACTGCCAAACTCAGCGGACTCTCATAAATATAGTTTCTTAGCGCTAAGAGAGAGAGAGAGAGAGAGAGAGAGAGAGAGAGAGAGAGAGAGAGAGAGAGAGAGCTTGAATGTTACTTTAGTTTACCCGACACAAAATGTAATTTTCTTTCATACATGAAATGAAGGAAGAAGGATAAACAATTCTATTTGGGGTTTCCATGACAATCCCTCAGTCAGTTACTTATTTCAAAGTTTTTTTTTTACAATATCAACTATGATCTTAATCTAAAACATTGTTAGAAAACGTGTGTTATCAATCATCATTGAAGGAGTTGAAAAGAAAGAATAATGTACGAGACAGGACGAGAGAAGTGAAGTTATAAATGAACAACCTCACAAGTTTAAAAAGAGAGAAAATATTAGAGTACGTCACACACCACGAAGTCACAGTCAATGAATCCATGACCCACATACACAGTGAAGGAGTATGTGGTCAAAGAATTATCCTGAACAACTGAAGAATATTATGTGGTTGATGGATGTAGCTTGACACTGACGGCCACAGTGCCCCTGGCAATTGATAGGTCTAAATTATCAACCATCCAGAATCAGTGCAATTAAGCAAACATGAACATTACGAATAAAACCAAAAATAGCTGACGAGTGAGTTGCACCAAAATTAAGAACAATATAGTGAAGAAGAAGATAGACACACTTAAATAGTTCATGGTTATTGGACCAAAAGAAGACCAAGGAGGGAAGGATAGAGATGGAAGCAATACAAAAGAAAGACTACTAGAGGCTACGGACATGACAAATGCAGTTTTTGAGATAAAATAATCAAAGTTATATCAAATTATAAAGGTACAGCACGTAATTATTACATTCAGCATGGAGTTACATAGCATTGCTAAGATTTGAATGCAAAGAGGAATTTAGTTAGGTATTCAAGAGAAGTGACTTGACCAATGGAGGTAAGAGAGAGAAATGAACACAGCCAGAAGGCAAAAGAGAAGAAAGAAAACGGGAGTTATTAGAGGACAGCTAATGAGCCCCACCAGTACCTCATGGAGGTCAGATATATCAAGTGATAGGAATGTCAGATTGCAAATCATACATATATGTGCAGGTAGGGCATAAGTGAATGGAAAAGAGCTGGAGTTCAAGGATCGAATTAGGGAAAACAAAACCAAGGATTGTTGGAGTAATGGAGGAAAAATTTACCAAGAAATAAGATCTGACCTGATGTGTCCGAAGAGATGTAGGATAGCAAGGAGGATAAAGAAAGAGCATTGGCCGTCTTCAGAAGGGGGACTGGCCGTCTTCAGAAGGGAGACCGGTCGCCTTCAGAACTGAGGACTGGCCGTCCTCAGAACGGGGAGTGGCCGTCATGAGATGGGGGACTGGCCGCCTTCAGAACGGGGACTGGCCTTCTTGAGATGGGTGACTGGCCGTCTTCAGAACGGGGACTATCCGTCTTCAGAAGGGGGACTGGCCGTCTTCAGAAGGGGGACTGCCCGTCTTGAGAATGGACAGCCTTAAGTTTCCGGAAACACATGTATATGACCCATATCAAACTGTACTTGATGAGGAAAGTGACTGTAAGACGGAACTGCATAGTGATGATGATGGTTTATAATCCTAACAACAATGTAAACAGACCAGAATAATTATACAAAGATAACCGCGGTGGAAAAAAATTAGGATGACAGAAATGAAGCCTTGAAACAGGCATTCCTGTGATGAAAAAGTATTAATTGGGGATATCAGTTATGGTGAAAGATACTTGGAAAATTTAGATTTTCATGGAGATCGAGAGTTACGGGGGTCACAAGTTCTCAAAATGTATACAGGTAAATGTTTTCTGTTTCATAATGTTACTCAGTCCACTAGAATCATGGAGGCTGATAGGACACCGAGCACATTAGATCTAATCAGTGGCTGATACACCATTATTACTCGATTTTTTCTTTTACTCATAGTATAGCATGGAAATTTGAGAATATCGGACACTGTGCACCAGACGGAGAAAAATAATCAAATGGTACTCGGGTCTGATTATGCCGTAAATGAGGACATAATAAAGAGGAAACCACACTCTGAGAATCGGTGTCATCCCGAGAATTACACAAAGCTAAAGAATTTTCATGGGAAAATAGATTGGGAAATAAAGTTATGTAGCCATGACATGAATTATTGTGGCGTAAGAGTAAGAAATTCATAAAGAAATGATAGCGAACTTGGGTACTCTCAGCTGTATATACAGAGGGAAGATTAGAAGAGAGAGATATATCGTTCAGTTAAAGATATCAAAAAGCAAATGAGCCCTAGAACGAGATATATAAATAGCCAGCCACCATTTGAAAAGTGTTAGACAGCAAGGAACGAGTGTATCAGGATAAGAAGGAGCTTGAGAGAAAAGTTGAAGAAAAGGTTATGCACGAGGCAGGAGATGATCCAAAACATTTCACAAATTCATTTGAAGAGCAGCTGATCTCGGTGAAGGATTCATAGGGAGCAGATGTAGAGGATATGCCAAAATATGTGAGGAGGTGAAAGGCAAATTCACAGTGAAAGACACGGAAGGCACAGTAGCCCCACCATCATTGACAGGGAATGGAGCACTGACATACCTGAAAAAGAGATGCACAGACTGCCAGATGGCCTTCACCCATGTGAAGTTCATGGTCCCAGTGAAATTTCTCCATATGTACTGAAGAATTGTGCAGATAAGCTGAACAAAACTCTTGAAATGTTGTTTAGCATGTCGCTAGAGGACGATAAAGTGCCGAGGGAGTGATTTAGGGAATTGCCATATCTATTTGTAATAAAAAAAACAGTCAGTTGCATTGAATAGAGACCGAGTCTACATGACGAGGGTGGTATGTAAAATGCTGGAAAACATAATCTGAAAGCATAGGGATTACTACGTATAAAGAAGTTACCTAAGGTGACTCGAGGAAGGAAGGTTATGTGTAACAATCCTCTTAGACTTCTAAGAGCGAGTGAGCTCCGTTATAGACTGAAGAGAAGGTTGCGTTTATCAAGACTACCGGAAAGCATTTGGCATCATACCACATGGAGGTTAGACCAAAAAGCTGGATCTTCAGGAATGGAGAAAGAATTACCGTCGTAGAAAGAAACAAATGATGTTTGTCAGATCAGCCTTCTCGAAATGGCTTGGGGACCCCAGTGGTGTACCGCAGGGTCTAGTCTTAGGAACATTGCTCTTCTTAATCTGTGTAAAGATTTGCCGAAAGCTTTAGACTCATACCTAAATATATTTGTTGGTAGTGCTGAGGTCAAGAGGAAAGGAGAGAATGATGAAGACTGCACAATATTACAAAATGAGATGACGCGAAAGATTGGCCTTATGGTAATATCATCGAGTAGAAAGCAAGCTGAAGCAATATTTATGTGACAGGGACTCAGAAGTCAACAGTATCCATAAGATATCGACTTCTGCCTATCTTAGGAGAATTGTAAAGGAAACATATAGTCTGCTGTCGAAACTTTTGATAGAATTAACGTAAATGTTTAAGGATGTATGAAGCACAAATATTCTCTGTGAATATTGCGGCAAAATTAGAAAGTGCTTGCCATGTAAATTTAGTCACCGCAAACGGATATACATAAGTCGAGAGAAGGAATGTAAAGATCATACTTGATTTAAGAAAATTGAGTTTCAGTGAGCGGTCAGAGGCTATAAATTTGCCCATTATGGCATGACTTTATAACAGTCTTCAGATAGTCTGCTGGCGAGTGCTTGAATAGCATTCAAGTACAGGAACAAGCATATATTTAGCAAACTTTCTGTATCGTATCTTAGGCCAGAGCCAGAATAAGCTTTTCTTGTTTGGTGAACGCACTTACACAGGGTCAAAGACCTAATAAAGAAGGTCCAGAGGGTTTTAGCAAGGATGGTACCAGATATACAAAACCTAAGTCACAGCAAGAGGTTAGAGGCCATGAATCTGTCCACCATAGAAGAAAGATGACTGGATTACAACGTTTCATGTTCTAAAATGGTTTGATGATTATCAACAGTGGAATGTTCATCGAAAGTTAAACGAAGCAACCAGAGGTCATAATATGATGTTAAGCAAAAAAGTAGACTGAAAAGAGATATAGAAGTACTTTTCTAATCAAGTATCATGAAATAACAAAATTAAGATTCTAAAATGTCGTAGGATAGCAGAAAAAGTTCCATAGATGGGACTGAACGAGTGAAGAGGCTGAACCGAGAAAATAGGTAATTGCCCTCACGTGCAGTCTCCCCTATGTTACACAGAAGGCTGGGCTACACGTATCTCGCACGATTCATTTTTCGTAACTCCGGATTTTCCAACGGTGAGCGTTAGCCCCGCCTTTTAGCAGAATCTCGTCGTGAATGCTCGTAAATAAGTGCTGCCTCTCTCTCAGCCAGCACCACAGTGGCTGTTAAGTTCCGTTCCGTGGTTCAGGTTGTTGTTTACTCTTTCTTCGTTACCCACGCTTAGGCTGCGGGCTGGCATTCGGTCATCAGCAACGCGCTCTCTCTCCATTTCACCCATAAAACCTCGACAGCTCGCTGCTCGTACCTGATGGCTAAAACTCGTTGTAGGTTCTCGTAGGCAGGTTGGTAGGTTGGTATCCACTCCATTGTAACTACTCTTCCCTCACCACCTATTTCTCCTCAACCAGAGTCAGAGGTGACGCGGACATCTTTCTTCAGGGGCACCAACTCCAAATTGGCCAACGGCCGCGACTTCGGGCATCAAAACAACGGCGCCTCCCACACCGTCGACGAGATCATGGTGGCAGATGTCTCGAAGGTCTCCATGGCGAAGGACGAGGCCGCTAAGGCCGAGACGAACGTGTGAGTCACTTGAAATGACCAATAGGTGAGTCCACCCCTTCATAAACAAGGGGAGGCAAAAGAGTCACTCACCTCTCTTAAACCAAGGAGAAAAGCACTCGTTGAGGGCGAGGACTGCCTTATCTACTGAGACCAAGAGGTGTTTCATCAGTCGAGACCAATGGAGTACCTGTCTGTTCGAGACCAAACTGTCTCTCATAAGTCGAGATCAGATGGTGTCTCGCTTTGGAAGACGAAGTCGGTCGTTGTACCAAGGTCGGTTGATCTACGAAGAAAAGGAAGAGAAAATCAAGGTCTCCTTGGCTTGCTGAACTATGTTATGATCATAGAAGCACCAGTGAAAGTACCGTCAGCAGTGACGATGAAAATGATGCCAAAAGTGACGAAAACACTGACAGTTAACGTTGAAAGTGACAGTAGTACTGCGTTAGAAGTTGACAGTGACGTTAAGAATAAGACAGAGGTTGGAAATGACAGTGGTACTGAGGATGACATTGAAAGTGTCAGTACCACTGGGACTGAAGTTGAAAGTGATGATATCAGTGAGGTTGATGTTCAAAGTGAGAGTGACACTGATGTTAGCGTTAAAAGTGAATGCAGTATCAAAGCTGACGTTGAAAGTGAAGCTAACAATAAGACTTGATGTAAGTGATAGTACCACGGAGGTCGGCGTTTACAGTGATAGTTGAAAGTGACAGTAGCACTGAGAATGACAGTATAAGTGACGCTAGCAATAACGGTGGCATTATAAATGGCTTCAACACAGGAGAGGGGAAAAAGCTTCGACATTGGCAGCGGGACCAGTGACCATGACCAAAGATGACATAGCGACAATAATGAAGACAAAATCAATAGATATACGATGAAAGTGAGGATGTAATGTTGGAAAAGATCAGGACGTCTACTTACAAGTGTTGGTAGAAATGAATTTATCAGTGCGAGAACTGAACCATTTGTGTGTGCATTTTAATGAAATTCATCTGAAATATCAATAGAAGGAAAAAAGAAGTATTAAATAGATAAATGTGAATCATATACGTGGCTCTAGTTGTGCTTGTGAACATAAGAGCTAAATGTTAGTGTATGGTGTTAACTTGAGGAGACCCCAATCAGTATTGAGAACCTCGCTCATCCTAACATTAACAGATGACACTCTCGAACTTCCCTCCCCACACACAAGTGTCGTGGACCATATGCATCAACTAGACTTAACCAGAGAGTGTTGTGAATGTATGTTGCAGGTCAATATATCCACGATACCTTTTATGACTAAATAGAGAAGATACCTGAGTACTTTTAGATGGAAGGGTTTCTACTTTTCATAATATAGATATGATCGTATTGAGCAGTATATAACAAGAAACCGTACGTTGTTGTTTCACTGTTTAAGTGTTACAGGCTGATGTAGCCTCAAGAACTCATGGTGAGACTTTGCCGTGAAAGCAGTGTTTTTCGTGACCAAAATGTGTCTGTGTAGAGGTGAAGTATACAAATGTCCACCTTGAGTGTCCGCCTTGATTTAAGATCTGTAAGGAATATATGTACACACACCCACACACACACACACACACACACACACACACACACACACACACACACGCAAAAGCGAGATTGTATATGTGGCGGTATGGGCATTTCTAGTTTAAGACCAAAATAAAAACTACCCAAGCGTTTTCATTCACAACACAATATCAATCATAGTTTTGGTAACCCTATCAACCAGAAATAACTTTGTCTCATACAGCACACATGCCTGTCACATGCAACACACATACCGTATAAGATAAAGTCTTTTAACATAGGTCTTTTGAATTGTACCTGCATGCCCCAGAGTACCTAAGTGGTAGAGGTATGGTGATGCGTTCTTCGTTCCCTACCATCATCTGTAGAATGACTCAAAGAGAATCCATCTGCCTTCTCTCGCTAGCAATCTTTTCTATCTAACGACTAATGACCTTCTAAGTTCCGCTCTTTGGAAATATTGCTTACATCATCAGTATCTTCATATAGATTCCTTCTCACGATACGGTAGAGTCCAGGCTCTTCACAGCATGGTTCCTGCCCCATGCTCTGGAAGCTTCAGTGCAGCAGCGGTACAAACAGGGCTCTCAGGGGTAAACACTACACTCACAAAAACAAATGGCAGGTCGCCAAAAGTCAGTATTATACCCATGTTCACTGGTATCACTACGTCTTCATCCTGTCTCCACATCAGAATATGTCTTCTACTCACATGTACTCATGCTATATGGTGTATTGATTCCTAAACTATGCTTAATGGTTATGGAAGCTATCCACGCTATGTCTGGCGGTCCAGGGGTCGCCAAAGACCCCTTCCCCTGGCGGTAGCTTCGTGTGGCCTCACAAACAAAGATGCCTCAGTTGAACAGAAGGGCCACCTGCAGAGTGAGAGGAGTATGTGGTTTTAGAATTATCCTTAACACCTGAAGCAGAGGTTAAGGATTTTTCTGTTAGTGGTTGTAGCTTGACGACGACGCCCTTGGTGTCCCCTTGCATTTGATAGGTCTAAAGCCCAAACAACCAACCTACCATTAGTTTAACAGCAAAATCTCTAAAAGGTAGTAGGTCATAAGGAATGATGAACAAAATATAACAATATAGAATCTAGTCCATTAAAGAATGGTAAGTAAATGAAGACAAAGAAGATAGGATATACTTAAAATTACGATATTCAGCCACAGAGATGTTATTTAATCAAATGAACACTACTGTCCAAAATGAGTGGCAGTAAAGTGTGAAAGTTCATAATACGTCCCAAACGCGTTGCACTTTTGTTTCGGCCGAGACAAAAAAAAAAAAAATAGCTTGACGTCAGAGTTCAACATGGCTAGTGTGACGGCCCTGGCAAAGGTTCCAAAAGTACGTCAGATTCTCATGGTGGTCTAGGGCTGGTCTTCATATCGGCCGCATGCATCGTACACCACTCCTCACTTTCTCTTCCTATTTACAAGTCATTTTTCCCTCCTTCCTTTGTGTCATCATAAATCACTTATTCTAAGAATTACGACCAGCCTATTTTTGAGGGACGGATTCCACGCTTTTGAAAGTTTTTCTCCATTACTCTTAATGCTTGGCATCGATGAGGACTGTTGCCTGTGTATGGAGCCTCCAGCATGAAAGGAAATAAAAAAAGTTAGATTAACTTATTCAGATAACACGAAGTGAACCCAGTTTGCCTCTGCAAGCATCGTCTATCCAAGTAGCTGAGAAAACAAAACGCAATTCTCATTCGTTTGACCAGCTTTGCTTGAATTCTTTTTAGCTGTTTCCTTAAAAACCACCACAGATCGTTGTGTTTTCCATGGCTAGAGAAGGCTGGCCCACCTTAAACAGGAGCTGAACGAGAAGTTTTATTGATTCAAGAACAATGACGGCATAGATGGCTTAAGAAGTAACATAGATGATCAAGCATATGTTGCACATCGTGAGAAGTAAGTGAAAGGCCGATTCGGACGCAAGTTGCATGTTGATGAACGGTCAGGGATTGGTAGATGTGTCTGTTCCTTTGTCAAAATTGCTGGTCCATCAGTCACACATCCATGCATTGAGTACAGTTTCATACACTGGGTAAACCCTTGCGCACATGAACGGTATCAACTACCAATAAAAAGTCTTCCGATCTTATGTGATCTATATGGACTGAAGAAGTCTTCCCAGAAACTAGATGTCTTACTTCTGAGACAACATAACGTACTTTAGGAACGCCACAGCTTGGACCATTAGGGAAAAAAAAAAGTAATTTCTTGATATCACTTGTTTACGGTTTGCTATAGCATATACAGTCTTGCATCTATAGACATTGATCTGACCTTAAAGTGAGACAAAAATCACTCACGCTCAGCACAGCCATCACCAGGTAGAGATGACCGTCTGAAAACTCATTGCAATCGAAGCTTTCTTGGCTTTATGATCTTCATGTTGGCTGAACGTCAAGGAAAATAAGAGTATAAGTTATAGTTGGGACGGTTTTGAATACGTATATGATCATGAGAATGGCATGAGAAACATTCTAGTTTATACGATGATCGATTGCATCGCACGCAAGGACAGGTGAAGCCAGTATGATTGATATCCTCTGCTGATGGATCATCCGCTATACTATTATTCTCATGATTTATGTAAGCGTTTCTTTCGCACGTACCACGACGTCGTTCCTAAGGAAGGTGAAAGGGAGTCTTGGTCCTACGATTTCTATTAAAAAAATGACAGAATTGATGAGATCGTCTACCAAAGGTTGTAATTTGGTTTGGTAAGCTCTGTCAGCTATCATCGTGAGTAATACATACATGATTGACCATAGAGATTCCTAACTGGTGAGAGGGATGGCTTTCAAAAGTCTGGTGAGCACGTCACTTAGTCACATTATACCTCACCTGCCTCATGAGTGGATACAAGCCCATCCACCAAGTCGCAGTCCATCTATACCCTTTTGAGTAACATGAGCGCACTGCTCTTGAGTTGCTGCCAGGCTTCTCAGTGACTTAAACGTCATGTATTTTACGAGATGACCGAAGTCGCACTCGCGTAGAACCAATGCAACGCCTGAACAAGTGGAGCTCTGAAATGACCAGACCTGGGTTAGAATATACGTAAACTCAATCTTCACGGACACGAGTAAGGAAGAAAAAAAAATCCGCCAAACTTCGACGTTACAATGTTACATCCTCGTGTACTGATACCACTGTGTCTTCTTACCCCTCTTCACTGATGACTGTCTGTCTTCACGCTGAAGTTTCTTACTTCCTACTCACCTGTACTCGTGGGAGACAGAGTATACTATTTCCTTAACTATACTGAGTGATTCTGAAAGTGTCCACGGGAATGTGCGTGATCTTGGGATCACCTCAATACAATAGGTATACAACTACGGTACCTCATTAATAGTTAGTATTATAAGTACATGATGTCATTATAGTTAAGTAAAGGGTCACTTGTCATGATGTTTTGCTGTTGATACAGTATTGATACTGGTTTGTCAGAAATAAAGGTAACTGTTCGTAAATTCTTGGGCTATTACTGACCTATAGCAAGATCCTGATGTACAGTGACGCTACGATGTCGGCCGCATACCCCAAA
>JAUUDY010065915.1:0-14894 GCA_032361765.1 Panulirus inflatus
ATGGTGGTGGAGGTGCATGCTACCCTCCTCTCCACGCAGAGAAACAAAAGATGGCTTGGAAAGGAGGCCAGTAGGGTACACCAAGCTTGGTCACACGGTACGGCAGGTACAGGATGCTGAGCGACGGTACAATGGCGGTAATGAGGAGGAGGAGGAGGGGGGGTGGTGGTGGTGGGTTGAGCGGAGGTTGCAGCTGCAGGAGCATCATGGAGCTGGGTGGCTGGGTGGCTGGCCGCCTTCCCTGCCCAGCCTCCAACACCGTATTGATCCACTCGCGCCCCAGATAACCACACGCCCGCCCGCGCCCACCCGCCCGTATTACAGCCCTGGACTCACGTCCTCTAGTCTACACTCTACAGGGAACACCAACACGTAGGTTTACACTGGTACACTCAGGTTGAGAGGCGAGGCCGGGGCCGCTCAGCATCTGGGATGATGCGGGCCGAGTCAGGTCGGCCTCCTGGGTAGTGCTTGGAGGTGCGCATCATCCAGAGGGACTGGTCTCGACGCCCCTCCGGCTCTGGTCATCTCCACCGAGGGATACTCAACACAGCTGAGCCAACGGCACGTACCTGGGCACCGTGGGGGGACACAGTGGGCGACAAGGTAGCCATAACGGGGAAATTGGCGGCCCGGGATATATGGCACTGTTCCGCGGCCGCTCTCCGCCAGAGACTGGGGCCTCGGCCGCTAGGTGGCTACGGCTCTCTCTCTCCCGGCCCGGCGCACATCCCAGCCATCCCGAGCCCCGGCCCCGCCACTACCTTCACTGCCCCGCCACTACCGTGACCCACCACTACCATCTCTGCCCTACTACTACCATCACTGCCCCGCCACTAATTTCATTGCCTAACCACTACCTTCACAGCCCCTTCTCTGCCTCGCTACTACTTTCCGTGCCCCGCCACTCTCTTCTTTACCTCACTATACCGTTCCCTGCACCGCCACTACCTTCCATCCCCGCCACTACCTTGTCTACCCCTCTACTAACAATTATAATCCGCCATTACCTTCCCTGCCCCACCACAGTCTTTCCTGGCCTTCTACCACCTTTTCTCAACCTTGCCTGCTCCGTCACTACCTTTCTTGCCCCGCCAGTACCCTCCCTTTCCCATCATTACATTTCTTGCCCCGCCACTATCCTTCCTGCCTCGTCACTACACTCCCTGCTCCGTCACTACCTTCCTTGCCCCGCCACTACCCTCCTTGCCCCACCACAACCGTCCTTGCCCCGTCACGACCTTCACTACTTTGCCCCGCCGTACCTTGCCACTACCCTGACATATCATTACCTTACCCCGCCACTACTTTTACTGTCACCTTGATTCACAAGTACCTTTCCCCGCCACTATTTTGATTTTTTCCTCTTTCCACTGGGCCAACGAGAAATCATACAACACCTCACCCAGATCATTCAATAAATAATGTTGAGAGTCTGTGCGTGTGTGTGTGTGTGTGTACCTTTTTCACGGTCGAAGCGTAGCACATACCAGCGCGAGACTTCGGGAGCTGGTACTTCTGAATCTGGGTCAGGTTTAAGGCCTAACGTACGCTGCCCTTGAAGGCCATTTTGAGGCCACTATCTGGCCATTCCTGTCTTAAACATTACACTCAGTTCACTGCTCATCCAAATCAGACGATCTAGCGGCAACAAATTATAATATAGGTACCTCGGGATCGAAGGCGGGATCCAAGGGTATCAGAGGCCGACCTTAAAGGCCAACAAAGGCCACCCTATAAGGTTCCGACTTACCACAGCTTCATATAGCACCTGAAGGCTCTAGATTTTGAGTGAAGGGTGCAACAGAATCTGAACCAGGTTTTAGGCTACTATACGTTAGCCTTGAAGACCGATGTTGGGCAGACTAAAGACGCTTTACAGAAACCCGTAGTGTGAAATGCGGGTATGTGATTCCACAGAGTTTTTCATTACCAAATGTACTTGGGAAGATCGGAAATATCCACTTCCAGCGATACTCATGGCTTACAGGCAGTGTTACTGGAGGTAACTTCTAGGCTCTTATATATCTGATCTTGTTCCAATATTCAAGTATTTTCTGCACATACCATCTCATACTATTCGAATCCCCGTGGTCTTGCATGAGTCCCAGGTCCTCTATGATGGCGCTAGTTTCAAACCTGCCTCTAAGGAAGGTAACACATTGCCTTCAGAAACAGGTCTTCTTGCTCAGTCTTTCCCCTCCTTCCCTTGAGTGGAAATGCATATCTCACATCTGGCAAGTGATTCATTTAAGCATTCTCTTATTTGCGTTGGATATTCTATTACAATCAGTTTGACTAAGACATAGGCCACTGACATTTAACCTGTCCTCCAGACTGTTATGATAAGCATTGGTCTAAAACATTCCAAAGAACCAGAAACTGTTGAGACAGTCTCTTTCCCTTGGCAAATTCCTACAACATCTTGCTAAATGAAGCATAAAATTACTTGATCTCTTTCTTAAGTAAGTGGCAGTTGCCATCATCCAGCCAATTTGAGCTAGGACACGATGAAAAAAGGGTGCCCAGGTATCAAAGAAGCATAACCTTCTTCAAAAGTAGGTCCACATGCAAGTTGTTGCAGAACAGGGCTCTTTTCAACAAGTTATTCTGTAGGTCCAGTAGGCAAGTTCAAACACCACATTTAGAGGTCCATATTGCATGTTTAAATCTTGAGGCCTCTTCTCACAGGCCCTTACAACCAATCCAATGCCAGCTTGTAGGATTTCTCGAAAAAGGAATGTCCTCCCTATAGTTTAATTTGCTTCCTCAGGAAACCGGCTTCCTGAAAGCACAATCATTCTTGTGTAATCATTAACACAATGCCTGAAGTAGTTAATCCAGTTCTACTGTTAGAAATGGAATCACTGTGGTGTCTGTCTGCTATGGTGAGGAATGTCTTCAGTTGGTTTGCAACTGAGGGGAAAAGACAAACTGGCCTCATTCAAATCCCTTTGGGTTACTTTCACCAAGGAAAGTGACTCAGATGAGAACGTTTGTGGAAGTGTAGTGTTAGTGAAGTTTGCCAAAAACGTTACATTATACTTCAGAAGCCTATATTTTCATTTACAACTCAGAATTTGTCACCTCACCAGCAAACACACCAGTCTCAATGAAACTGGCTACATTCTGTCACTAGCATGAAGTCTGCCCATCTAGATAAAGTCTCAAGGAATAAACACTTTTTAAACTTTTGTCAAGGTTCCAACCTGAGGATTCCTCTCCAAGTTTCAGGGTCTTGTGGGCAGTTTCGAAGATCAAGCAAGTTTGGACAGTCCAAAATCCAGTTACATTCAAGATCTAAGATATAAAAGGATTTTACAAGAGGATCTCACCTTGAGAGTCATACTAATGTTCAGAAAGACCAAGATTCAAGATACTTGAGGAAATATTAGCTAAAGAGAGTTTCAGTCTGAAAATAGTAGGACACTGGGCAACTGGAAGGATTGAAGTTGTCTTCAATTTTGGGGGGATAGACTATACCAATGCATGCTTCCAAGCTGATGGAAAACCTTCGGTTCACAAACATAGTAGAAAAGACAAGAAAGCACAAATGCAAGTTCAGAAATGTACTCTTTCAAAACAAAATTAGATGCCATTTGCGTCCAGAGAGGAGTGCTCTTTCGACTGTAAAAGAAAATGATTATAGAAAGGGACATAGAAGTACAAGATGTGTTATGGGGTGTGGTAGTGTTAGAATCATTTCAAGTGGAGCTAAAGGAGAAAAGAGAACCAAAAAGAGTTTTTATTAGGAAAGGCAACTATATTATCACATGAATGGAAGAACAAAGGATAGGTAGCACAAAAGTTATTTGATGCTTTTATCTAAAAGCCAGATAGCCCTATCAGCAGAAGAAAGGTCATCACACATTCTCTGGATTAAAGTGAGAAGGCATTCATGGGTGATGATTAGCAATCAAGATAATTTAGCCCTCATATGTAGACTCTAGCACATAATGGACCCTTGGAAGTATTTCATCGAGGTGTCTCATCTAAAACATTATCAAGGAACAAGCTAAATTTGAGAATGGCCAACTTACTGTCATTCAGATGCATTCCTTGGCAGTCCCAGGAACAGCAGCAATTATTACGCATCAATCATACCTCCTGTGTACGACTGTCTGGCAGTTAATCATGTGACTGTTTTTTCCCAGGGTAATGTGGCAGACCAATATGCATCCTCCTCCTATAGGGAGTCAATGATATACATAAAAAAAAAAAAGAAAAAATCATACCATAGTACCTTTCCTGTTCTTTGTAAGGTAGCATTTGGAACAAACTGAGCCTTCGAGATTTTGGGAAAAATATTATTCTTTTAGAATTTGATGCCAAAATAGCACTAAAAAATACCTACAGGTAAGATGAACATACTGAGCCTTCAAGATTTTGGGAAAAATACATTTCTTTTAGAATTTGATGCCAAAATAGCACTAAAAAATACCTACAGGTAAGATGAAAGGTATCACATAATACACTGGTCTATGGTAATGGTGAAATTGCAGGAATCCACTAAGGTGTGTTGTGACGATGGTGTTGGAGATGAATTAAAATCTTTGGGTGACAAACATCATCATCTATTATAAAATACGTTTTATTGCTTAAATTACCATAATTTACAAAATCTTTGATGAGAGAAAGTGCACTGTCAAAATACAGGACAACAATAACACTCAGTCAAAAGGAAAAATTTACATTTTCTCAATAATCTTATTTACATACTAGTTATACATTTGATATGAGATTTAATTAACTTTGAAAATATATTGCATAATAACTTATCAAGGAAACACTTGTACATACATCTGACACAGCTCCAGCATCACTGTCTACACACAAACCCTCAACATTCTGCATCTGGCATTTTCTGACTGGCGCAAACTTTCTTCATGGCATTTTCCAAGAGTCTAGTCTTGAAACTTTTGAACTAGACTTTACTTACAATAACCTGGGAAAATAATAAATATTTCATTAAACTAGTCATCCATAACCAATGAATGCACAGCTCTTATGTGTTTCTGTAAGATGCAGAGAAAAAAAAGAATGTTTTTCTGGTTGAAAATGGAACATGAGCTGCTATTGATGAGCTGAACTCACGTTTTATACAAATGTTACATCATGAATCTCTGCCTTTTTACTGACATGTACTTCACAACAGCCCACCATGTTCAATACTTTATAACCTTCAAGGGCACTTTGAATGAAACTAACTTCTTCCTGTTTGTAATTACAGAAAAGGCATCTTGTATTGACTTTCAATTTTGCTAAAAGATCCTCTGTAAAGTTTAAACTTGTATCCATGAAGATGAAAAATAATTCAACTTCATTTCAACAAGTCTCATTACTGCTGCTGGGCCTGACTCTGAGTGATATAGACGGGTTGACCTCCACTCTGTAAAGATAATATTACATTGTACAAATACTACATAGCTTGAAATGCACCACACTAAACATATGAAGTGATTTTAAATTTGACAGGTTTCAACTCCATTAAATTCCATGATATGGGGAGCAACATGAAAATATTTGCCATAGTTATTAAAAACAAAGTTAATATCAAGAGAAAAAAGATATAGCATGATGGGCAGAGTAAAGGCAATACCACATGTCTCCAGATCATACACTTACAGAATACATGAAACTATTCTCTAGGAATCATATGAACTGTACCCAGAACAGTATCCATAAAGCTTCAAAATCTCTCCTACGTATACAGTGCTGTATGTTTTTTTTTTTTTATGAATGCTCTAAACACAAACTTGCAATTTCCTCATCATTCCTGATGATCTTCCAACTTCCAATTCATCATTCCTGCTTATCACTTATCTGTTGTCCCTGCTTATCACACTACCAACTTATCTTTCCTGTCTATCTTACTATTTCCTCTTGATCATTTCTCTTTCCTGTCTATCTTACTATTTCCTCTTGATCATTTCTACTGATCTTCCTACTTTTTATCCATCATTCCTGCTTAAAACTACCTATTTATAATTTCTTCTTATCACATTACTTCCAACTGATCATTCCTATTTATCTTACTATTTCTTATTCATCATTCTTACTTATTATTTTCTATTCATCATTCTTGATCATCATACTTTCCTATTCATCATGTGTGAAAACTTACATCTTCCTGTTCATTATTCCTGCTTAATATTCTACAACTTGTTTATCATTCCAGCTTATCTTACTTCCTTCCATTACTAAATTTTATGACTTAAAAATCATTCATGCTCAGCTTACTGATTCCTATTCATCACTTCTGCTTATCTACTACTATACTTCCAGTTTATCATTCTTCCATACTTCCTATGAATCATCTCTACTTATCTTACTACCATTATCCCTTGGGATTAGAGATAAAGAATGCTATCATACCCACATATCTTCTGCATGTCACAAAAAGAGGCTAAGAGAGGCAGGAGTAGAGGACTGGAAATCCTCCCTCCATCCTTTACGAAAAATAAAAAATCAAGGAAACGGATTTTTGGGGGGGAAGGCTCAGTTTCAAGTGCTACCTCACTAAGGCAGAAAAGGTGAACATATATCTCTACTTCATGCTTATCTAAATATTTCCTATTTGTCAATTCTATTATCTTAACATTTCGTATCTATCATTTTTGTTCATATTAATATTTCATATTTATAATTTCTGATCATCTTAAACCTTATTATTCATTCCTGTTTATCTTACTATTTCTTATTCATCATTCCTGATTACCTTACAACTTCCTCCCTATCATTCCTCATCTTACTACTCCCCATTTATCACTCCTGTTCATCTTCCTAGAGTATAATCTCGATAAGTCAAATCTCAGGGGAACTGCCTTAAAATTCAAGCTATGCAGCGTTTCAAGATAACAGCCAGTACATTAAAAGATTTCACCAAGTAGGTGATGATTCTAAATGCCTCCTAAATAATTTCTGGCAAGCTGCAGATTTTCAATATCAAAGACACTAGTTTTGTACCTCTTCCATAAGTGAATTGGCATTCCTATTCTTTCCAGTGCTAAAGTTTGACTTAACTGGACTGACTGGTACAGAATTTCAACTTTTCATGGGCAGTGTTTATTCTGCCATCTGGAAAAGTCAATAACCTAGTAGTACAGAATTTCAAGCACTCCATATTTGACTTATCGAGATTTCACTATTTTCTATCAACTACTCCTTCCTATACTGTAAAATAATACGTAAATGACCTACACTTACAAAGAGTGCATTGCTTGTCTGTTAAACAACATGAGAAAGTTTAAAGGTTTATGAACACGTTAGGAGGCAACTCAAACTCAAGTATTTTAGCTTAAATCCAGGTCCTTGGACAACAACACAGTTTTATGCTAAGTAAATGAGGTTGTCTTTTTGTAATCCAATTTCAAACCTACAATTTGTACACCACTGGAATTAAGTAAAGAACTAAGCCTGGTCCAATATAGGTTCCATTATTCTGAGAAAATAGCAATCAATTGGTGTTTATTTCCTATGCCATCTGTTGATGTAAAGCTGAGAGGTTTCAAGGTAGTGTTAACCCTGGTTGTTAACTGGTGCTCACCTGCTGCAACTGAATAATCTGAGGCTGAGTGGTAACCACAGTCTGGGCCTGCTGTGTTACTGCCTGTATTGGTGCCGTTTGAATAATGATAGGCTGCTGAGTAGCACCAGACATTTGCAATTTGATCATCTGCAGCTGCTGTGGTGTCAACTGGATCTGCAAAAGATTTGCAAGGTCAGTAACTTAAACCACACAGAAAGAGAAAGAGGACAATACAGAATCAAAGAAAGCATTTTATCTCTATGGCAATATGGCAGTCAACAGTATACCACTGTGCCTACTGGATTCCAATAAAAAACTTTAACCCTTAAAGGGCTATATCCATGCTTGCAAGGGTTTCCTCGTGGGGATTGTAATGGTACTTGCATTGGCTGCCTCTTCCTGCTTTCATTTAAATTGGAAAGTGTGCCTTTTCAGTATACAGAGTTGCCTTATGTTCTAAACAAGAATCATTATCACGAGTAAAGCTCCTAGTTTCAGTTACCCATATAACACAAAGGGGTTATATATCTGAACCTGTGGGGACGCCATCCACACCTGAATGGGATGCCCTTCCCCAATCACTTAACTGAATGGTTCTCTTATTCGGTCATCTTAAGCATTAGTTACTCATTTACCAAGACAAGGCTGGGCCCAAACTGCTGGGTTGGTTGTTAGTCAACCAAGCTATTGGAAGCTACGTCCGCAAACCTGTAGAGCCTCAACAGGCTGGCTGGTCTGGTACACCTTGTAAATACTTGTCCAGGAATTTCTTTAACATCACTGTACAATTTATGGTGTTACTGATGTTAATAGTCAAGGTGATGATAAGCCTGGGGCCCCAAAAGTTTCAGATGTTCTCTGTTTTTGTTCAATTTTCAGCTTCTGATTTCAGAGGTAGCATTTTACAGTCTTCCATGCCTATTGTCCTAAAAGGAACATACTTCCAAGTGTAAGTTGGGGATCATGCCTTCTTGGATTCTTCAGGTGCTGATGATGACATACCCCTTATATCTGTTTCATTTGTTCCATGTGATTTCAGTGCCAGTATGTAGGCATAAACAAAGGATAGCACATGATTCATTTCATTTTTTTTTTTATACATTCACCATTTCCCACATCAGCGAGGTAGTGCTAAGAACAGAGGACTGAGCCTTAGAGGAAATATCCTCACTTGGCCCCCTTCTCTGTTCCTTCTTTTGGAAAATTACGGTGGGTTATTTCCTATGCCATCTGTTGATGTAAAGCTGAGAAGTTCCAAGGTAGTGTTAAGCCTGGTTGTTAACTGGCGCTCACTAACTGCAACTAAATAATCTGAGGCTGAGTGGTAACCACAGTCTGGGCCTGCTGTGTTACTGCCTGTATTGGTGGTTTGAATAATGATTGGGTTAATGTTCTCTTCTGCTGAGCATGGCCGAGTCCTATCAGTTCCTTACCATTTTGTAGAGAAAGGCCTGTATTAGTTCTTCCTCTAACTGTTTTTCCATGGCTGTTTGACCGTGTCTTAGTGTATAAGGAGGCATGTGTTATGATCAGCATGAGGGATATGTCTCATCATCCCTGATATGTGGTGGTCCTTGCCTGACAGCATCTAAAGTCTAACAATAATTTACACAATTCTGGCTGGTAAAATATGCATTCTTCCCTAGTGACATTTCTCTTCCTAAATCTGATCCTGAAATTTTCAGGAGTGGTCAAATTTACATCCTCCCTGGTATGCTATGCCAATCTCGCCATACAAGCAAATTCGCTGTGTACAGTTTCCACAGACTACATGCTTACGAATTTCTTGTTCTTTGCTGCATTGCACCTCACACTCTCTGTATCCATGGTCAGGCCTTAAAGCACTTCCTGGCCCCTACCTTCTCCCTCTCCCTCTGCTTTTAATGAGAAATGCTGGGTTTTAGAGTATAATATCCATGAAAAATCTTCTCCCAAGTAAAAAAAACATGTAAAAAACAAACTGCTCTCTATATGGCATCAAACAACAAATGAAAATACCACAAGTAATCCCTTCCACTCACTACCAGTGTTCTGGTCTACATTTTTTACTATGTTCCTCCACTTTCAAAAGGAATGTTATTTCACAAACAGCAAACCAGCATTCAGGTTCTTGGCTAAATTAGATCCCTACACCTCCAAGGGTCTGGTTAAACTTGAAAAATAAACAGATAATCTGCATTGCATCCACACACTACATACCCTTGGTATATGCACCACATTTAAATGTTTGTACAGCAACAACTGTTTTCAATGTCCTTCTTTACCTTTCCTTTATATTTTCTTTTAACTGAAAAGACTCAAGTTCCTCTTTTCATTACTAGTCTGGCAGCCCTTCCAAAACTGTAATGGCTTAGTCTTGACTAGAAGTGAAAAATCATGCTTAGGCAGGAGCCTGGTTACTCCCTACCCATACATGATGAGGGCCTTAAATACCTCACAGAGCAAAGCTCATTCATCCGAGAAATACAGCTGTAACTGATAGAAATTTCAACTAACGGAGTTTACTACTTAGCATATGTATGCTGTTAAATTCTACATCATGTGTTACTTTTTCTTTCTAAATCTTCTTGCCTTTTCCAATTTAGTGAACTAGCATCCAAAACCAATGAAAGAGATTTGATGAAAAATCCTTGTTTAACCGTTCTCCTGTCCCTTCTTTTAAAACATACTACGGCAGGGAAAGCTTCCTACATCCTCATTCCTGCCCCTATTATTTATCTTCTAAGACAAGCAGTAGATACATAGGTAGCAATGGGGGTAATGTAAAATGTACAAAAACCTTAAATTAATACAAAATGCCAATTGTTTCAAAATTTTCAAAATTATAAGACCTAACCTGCAAAGCTACACAATGTTATGATACACTTTACTATGATTAGAATAAGAACATAAAAGTCTAAACACAATCAGTGCTTTTGTAGACACATGCCCCCTACGCCCTGAAAAAGTGTACAAGAACACATATTCTTTTACAAATAACCATCTTCTTATTTCAGCAGAAATGTTTCAGGATAACATGAACAATGGCCTCACACAAAACCAGTCTGTAGCTGTATTTTCCTCACACCAAAGTGAAAATAAAACTTCTATTAAACTTTACTGCATCTAATTCCCTTGTTTAATTTACATTTACCTTAAACTTTCTTCTCTGATACATTCTCACAAACTCTGTCACCAAACACTGGATTCTGCCAGCACAGATACGTCATCCACAAACAGTAAATGATTTAACTCTGAGCAAGCTCCAAACCAAGCAATCATGATGATTCTTGGTGAGAAATAAATCCTATAAGAAATGGATGGATGACAAACTTATGTAGCTCAAAAAAGAGAAGCTTAAGATGAGATTTACTACATGTATTCAGATATTAATGACTGATAATAATCTATAAAGCTACTTAACTTTCTCAGGGTAACAGGCCAAATGACTATTCCAAATATTGAGATTCTGAGTTGTAAGGGCTTGTTCATGTACTTGATGCTAGCACTCTATCATTACTTACAGGTATCTGCTGAATCTGTCCATCTGGTCCAATTATTTGCTGAATAATCTGAATACCACCCGTCTGCTGTGTCGCTTGTTGAGCTTGAGGCTGACTTTGTTGTGGCTGAGTTTGTGGTTGCAGTTGAATGA
Organism: Panulirus inflatus; assembly: GCA_032361765.1. Lineage (NCBI taxonomy): Eukaryota > Metazoa > Arthropoda > Malacostraca > Decapoda > Palinuridae > Panulirus > Panulirus inflatus. Next base: position 11,163 of record JAUUDY010065915.1, read on the forward strand.
TCTGTGGTGCTTGCTGAGCCTGTGCTGTTGTTACTGCAGTGGTCCCAGTTGTCTGTAAACACATTTATATTCATACATGCTGATAACTATGTATTGTCTTATCACAAGACTTAAGACCTTTGACATTCTATACCACACAATCACACATTGAAAAACAAATGGCAAGTACATCCTGTACTTGGGGATATAAGCTGCTTGTATCAGACTGAAAGTTACATGAGATGTTATACTTCAAAAGCAAGAAAAATGCATTAGATCAAATCAAGACCACATTCATATCAGAATTACTGCATATAATCACAGACAAATTATCTAGTGAGATATTTTACCTTTCAAACTACCTTATAAGGCATTCATCCAAATTTCAAAGATTAACAAAACATTTACTTCCATGTGTAACACAATCACTGCAAATAAATGCATAGCTCTCTAAATTTCTTCATGTTCCTCCATGATCACAATGACTTACAAAACTACCATATGGCACAACTGCCCAGCATGTCTTTCTATTACATGCAGAAAAAACTGGTAAAATAATGTTCCAAATGTCATGGCGTATTAGCATAGTTACACATGATTAAAAAATATACTATACCTTATATACAGTGTGCGAAATAATGAAACAATATTAGGACTTCCATTGGATCATGAATATTTTCTTAATAAACATGTACATATTTTTTTCCATACATGCTTGCCATTTTTCATGTGAGCGAGGTAGCATCAAGAATAGAAGATAGGCCTTTAGAGGGAAAATTTCTTACTTGGGTCCTTCTCTGTTCCTTCTTTTGGAAAGTAATACAGGAAGGGAGAATTTATAGCCACCCGCTCCCATCCCTCTTAGTCATCTTCCAAAACACACAGGAAATACATGGCTGCATTCTTTCTTCCCTATCCCGGGAGATAACATACATAAACATTTTTTATAATAATCATACTTGATTGCTGTCTTCCGCATCAGTGAGGTAGCTCCAGGAATTGACGAAGAAAGACCCATCCACTCATATGCACACATATATACGTACACGCTCATGCACATACATATACATATCAACGTATACATATACACCCATGTACATATTCATACTTGCTTGCCTTCTTCCATTCTTAGTGCCAACCCTCCCCACAGAAAACAGCATTGCCACCCCTTGCATCAGTGAGGAAGCGCCAAGAAAAGAGACAAAAAAAATAAAAAATAAAAGGCCACATTCGTTATCAGGTTCAGCAGAGTTGAGGAACAAGTTAACTGGGCTGTAAGTTTGAATGAAGAAAAATTGGAGGAAGTGTAGTGTTTCAGATATCTGGGAGTGGTCTTAACAGCGAATAGAACCATGGAAGTGTCACAGGGTGGGGGAGGGGGTGAAGGTTCTGGGAGCAATGAAGAATATGTGGAAAGAGAGAACATTACCCCGGAGCAAAAATGGGTATGTTAGAAGGAATAGTAGTTCCAATAACATTATATGGTTGCGAGGCATGGGCTATAGATAGGGTTGTGCAGAGAAGGGTCGATGTGTTGGAAATGAAATGAATGAGGACAATATATGGTGTGAGGTGGTTTGATTAAGTAATGAAAGGGTAAGAGAAGTGTGTGGAAATAAAAAGAGTGTGGTTGAGAGACCAGAGGAGGGTGTGTAGAAATGGGTTGGACATATGGAGAGAATAAGTAAGGAAAGGGTGACAAAAGATATATATGTCAGAGATGGAGAGAACAAGAAGAAGTGGGAGACCAATCTGGAGGTGGACGGATAGTGTGAAAAATATCTTGAGCAATTGGGGCCTGAACATAAAAGAGGGTAAGAGGCATGCAAGGAATAGAGTGAACTGGAATGATGTGGAATACTGGGGTAGATGTACTGTCAATGGACTGAACCAAGGCACGTGAAACGTCTGGGGTAAACCTCGGAAAGGTCTGTGGGGCCTGGATGTGGATAGGGAGCAGTGGTTTTGGTGCATTACACATAACAGCTAGATTGAATGTGAACTAATGTGACTTTTTTATCTATTTTCCTAGTACTACCTTGCTGAAGCAGGGGGTAGTGATGCTGTTTCCTGTGGGGCAGGGTAGTGCCTAGAATGGATGAAGGCAAGTAAGTATGAATATGTTGTACAGGTGTATATATCTATATGTGTATATGTTGATATGTTTATGTGTGTATGGGTAGTTATGTATATATATGTGTATATGAGTGGATGAGCCATTCTTTGTCTGTTCCCTGGCGCTACCTCGCTGACGCAGGAAATGGTGATCAAGTATAATAAATTAAATAAAAGTAATGTATACGCACGTGTATGGGCGTGTATGTATATATGTGTGTATATGACTAGATGGGTCTTTCTTCGTCTGTTTCCTGGCGCTATCCCACTGATGCAGGAAATGGTGATCAAGTATAATAATAAAAAAATAATGTGTTTGTGTGTGTCTGTGTGTGTAAAGTTTTGGTGTGTCACACAAGACAACCAGAAAATGTATGGGAGAGGATGCGGCCTTTCTTTGTCTATTTATGGCGCTACCTTACTAATGCGAGAAATGGCAATCAAGTACAAAAGAAAATATTTTTGCATAAGCCAACCATATCTCAGGGGTAGATGAACATCTGGGTTGACTGTGACTGTGGAAAAATAAAGATTAAAATCTACTGACCTGACTCCAGTCAGCCCCTCAATGCATCTCAGTCAGCAACGCTAACTGCTAAACCATACAGTTCCATTATCATCATCATATATACAGAAGATGATATCAAAGCAATATACAATTCTCCTAATTACCTGTACTGTTGAAGCTTGTCCTCCTGTCTGTACAATTTGAATGGTTTGGGGCTGGACAGTGGTTGGCTGAACATTGGTCTGGGAGCTATTATTGCTGCTGTTGGCTGTGGACTGCTGAAGTACTGCCTGGTAATGCTGTGCTATCTGGAAATAGTGCTATGTACAAACCTGGTTAGTCTTGATTGGTACATTAAAAACTTTTCCTTTAAGAAATTTTCCCAGTGAACTTCAGGTAGAGTCAATAACTGCCCTTACTTCATCAACTTCAGGTATGTATTAAAAAGACAGAAAGGAAAAGTGCTCTGAAAACCCAAAATTATGTACAGTATCTTTCATTGTTTGTACAGTCACTCAGAGACAAAACCCTAACACATTATAAATCTGGCTTCTGGAAACAGGTAATTATTTAACCCTTGAGGTGTGGCATAAAGTATACTGGGGTCGACGTGCTGTCAATGAACTGAACCAGGGCATATGAAGTGTCTGGGGTAAACCATGGAAAGTTTTGTGGGGCCTGGATGAGGAAAGGGAGCTGTGGTTTCGATGCATTACACATGATAGCTAGAGACTTAGTGTGAACGAATGTGGCCTTTGTTGTCTTTTCCTTGCGCTACCTCGCGCGCACATGTGGAAAGGAAGATGTCATTTCATGTGTGGTGGGAATGGATGAAGGCAGCATGTATGAATATGTGCATGTGTATATATGTATATGTCTGTGTATGTATATGTTATGTATACGTTGAAATGTATAGGTATGTATATGTGCATGTGTGGGCGTTTATGTATGTACATGTGTATGTGGGTGGGTTGGGCCATTCTTTCACCTGTTTCCTTGCGCTACCTCGCTAATGCGGGAGACAGCGTCAAAGTATATATGTTTGTCTTTCCCAGCGCTACCTCGCACACATGAGGGGGGAGGGGGTTGTTTTTCCATGTGTGGCGGGGTGGCGATGGGGATGAATGGAG
>JAUUDY010066025.1:0-34967 GCA_032361765.1 Panulirus inflatus
TCAAGGGAGCACCATCACCATCAAGGAAATTCCATCATCATCAAGGCAATACCATTATCATCAAGGCAGTACCATCACCATCAAGGAAATTCCATCATCATCAAGGCAATACCATTATCATCAAGACAGTACCATCACCATCAAGGAAATTCCATCATCAAGAAAGCATTACCATAATCATCAAAGCAATACAATCATCATCGAAGAATCAAGGCAAAACCATCATCATCAAGGTAGTACCATCATCATCAATGCAATACCATCACCATCAAGGGAATACCATTATCCTCAAAGCATTAACATAATCACCAAGGCAATATCGTCATCATCAAAGTATCAAAGCAGTACTACCAGCAACAAGGCAGTATCATCATCAAGGCAGTACCATCACCATTAAAGCAACACCATCATCATCAAGGTATTAACATAACCATCAAGGCAATACCATCATCATCAAAGCTTCAAAGCAATACCATCAACATCAAGGCAGTCTCATCATCAAGGCAGTACCATCAATATCAGGATAAATACCATCATCATCAAGGTAGTAACATCACCATCAAGGCAGTACCATCAACATCAAGATAAATACCATCATCATCAAGGTAGTAACATCACCATCAAGGCAGTACCATCATCATCAAGACAGTACCATCATCATCAAGGCAGTACTATCATCATCAAGACAATACCATCATCATCAAGACAATACCATCATCATCAGGCAGTACCATCATCATCAAGCAGTACTATCATCATCATCAACAAGACAGTACCGGTCATCACCTTCCATACTTCACTAATAACTATACCTAATCCTATAGTTTTACCAAGACCGTGTTTGCACATACAACCACTGATGAAGAACACATGGTGTTGGTGTCACCACCGCTGGCACACCCCCAAACTCACGTACTGAATAAAACTTGCCAATACTGAGACTGACACATGCACAGACCATCCATCAGGCCTCCGGGCAATGTAAGGGCGGGTGAGGCGGCTGGCGAGGACCGCGATGAAGAGGGCCAGCACAGGCTCTCCCCGTCCAGCCTAATGGGTCGCCACGGGGGAGCTCGTACAACCCCATTTAAGCGTGGCGTGGGCGTAGGTACCGATGTGTACCTCGGGCCCCACGCCCACATACCCCTGGCCCCTGTGTGGCAGTTATCACCTTACTTCCCGAGTGACGGCCAGCCAGACAGCCCGGGTATTCACCGTGCCAACGGAAGAATTGATGAGACGGACCTCCGGAGGTGGTGATGGTGGTGCTGGCGGGAGGCGATGGACCCGCTGCCGCAAGCCAGCCAGCAAGATGCCGCAGGACCTGGCTCACGGGATGCCGGCCCAACAACACAAGAGGAGAAAGATTACTAATGAACAATGAAAATAAATACAATAGTAAAATAAACGAGATAAATATAAAATAACACAAAAACTGGAACAGATTAGAAGTAAACATAAATAACCATGTTTTGTCGTATAAACTCCCCGCTGGGCACATTCTCTACCGACATGATGTACGTACAAAATGCGACACTGCAGCCAGGGAAACCAATGTGTAAATAATAACATTACACAGAAGTGATACAGCAGAAACTTTAAATGATATGATGCTACCAAAAGATACACTAGTTACTACTTTGGAATACTACAGAAACAAAACGGAAATAAAACAAATTCTACGTAGAATGACAGTAAATACTACAAAGGAAAAAGATAAGCATTACAAAGTAACACAGAAGATACTTTGTACATAATACCAAGAAACACGAGAGATACTGCGACATAATATTCAGTGATGATTACCAAGAAATATGGTAGATAACACAAAGGAAAGCAGTAGACGCTGCAGAGAAACACGGTTGATAAAAAAAAGACCGGTAATACTACATGTGAGAGAGAGTAATACTACTCTGGAATACAAGAGATACTACAAGAGAATACAGTAGATTCCATACAGGAATTCAGAAGATAATACAAAAGAGCCCCAACTTGTCCCGATGATGACAGATGGCAGATGTATGTGGGATACACACCTGACACACGATAGATGTGGAGGGCCCTCACATCTGCCAGACGGTTGGGCTTCAAGGTCCACACACCTGCCAGCAGACGATAGAAGCGGAGGACCCACACACCCTGCCAGACCGATATGTCTTCAGGATCCACACACCTGCCAGAAGAGGTACCACCAAATAATCAGAGAAAGTATACCACTTCTTTGCGTATTTTCTTCAAATATATGAAATAAATCGATTCTGTAGAAGGAAAAACATTTTTGGATTTCATTTTTCTGCATAAGGAAATTACCTCTCAAGAAAAGAATGTACAATGAAAGGAACATAAAGGGAGGGGGAAGAGTAACCTGCGCACAAACAGCACAGCTGCCTTTATAAGAAATTCGTTAGACCCGAACAGAATCAACATGTTTTTGGAGTACGACTTACTTATTTCAATGATACTCTGGCTTCTGAGATCACAATTTCCTGCCTTTTCTTGTACACGCTTGCCTTTTCTTGCCTCAACAAGATAACACCAGGAAAAGATGACTGAGCCTTCTCTGGAAATTCCTCTAATGATTCCTTCCTCAATTCTTTTAGAATATTATTACTGGAAGGGAAGATTTCCAGCCACTCAGTTGTGTCCCTTTCAATCATTGTCTACAACACAGAAAATATAGTCAGTATTCTTTCTCCCCTATCCCCAAGAGATTTTCCTCCAAACTGGGGATGGTTAAATAATTGTCAAAATGTGATATACTTATTAAATTCACAAGATATAACTGTTAGTTTATTAGAATTTATATCAGCCAGCATTCACTTAAATGAAGCAAACAAGAAAAATCATATACAAAAGCTTACTTGACGAGATCCTGGATGTTTGCTTTTTAACAGTCATCCACTAACTTAAAAACTAAACTATGTATTATCTAATCATTTATCATCATTACTCCATTCCCTCTTTATCAGGTACATAAAGCCTCCAACCATCACCCACACACATCCTCAACCTAATACCAGTGTGCTGAAGTGAAAAATGGACTTCCGCTCTTTTAAATGTATTACTAATGTTTTCACTGTACACTAGCAACTTACTTTCATTTGCATTAATGTTCAGCATTTCCTCCCACATATATCAGTGACCTGATCCTTCATTTTATCACACTTTTCTCTGATTTATTCAATGGCATGCTATCATCTGCATACAACATCTGTGGCTACTTCTATTCTCTCTTTTCATAGTTGAACATCATACCTCCGTCACCCCATCTTTCTCTCATCTCAAACAATGCCACAGCCATAAAAATATCAAGTAAACACGGTAATGTCACATGTTCTTGAAGCACTCCCACTAAACTCAAAATTGTAATTTCAGTTACTGTGGGCTAACTTGAAAATCATTCCTTCTTAACCAGTTCCAACAGAACTCAACAAAGTGCTGCACTAAAGTTCTGGCACATGAAATAGGAATGGAAGAAGCCTCAAGGGCATTCCTCAGTACTGGCTTTATGCAATATCCATGACACAAACATAAAATGGCAGCATTGTTTTAATTTGATTAAATATACATTAAAAATAAAACTTGCCACAGAGAAAAACCCATTATCTGTAACCAAAGCCAAGGAAAAGTATTTTGGCTACAAACAGCAAGGTATGATACCAACTGTTTTATCCAAAGCAGCAATATATGTAACCTACAATATGAAAATTGCAACACAAGGCAAAGCACTAATGTTTCAACTCATTTTCAAGAGTCTTTTAATTTTACTGTTATATCAATACCTTATTTTTTGCAAACAATATAATGCCAAATATTTGTTTGCAACAGATGTCAATGTCCCTGTATCTTGAGGAGACTGCGTATGATCTACAATCAAATAATTCATGGCATCCTGTTAAGTGTGTATGAATGAACCAATCTAATCTTATTACTGAACCTCATACTGTGGAACTGCATGCTGTTAAAACAAATGATGCCTGTAATACAAAAAAACAGCTCGTGTAAACTTACTATATCTACAAGAAACCTGGACAGGGTAGTCAGCTCGCAGTTAAACCAGCTGTTCATCCACCTCTCAGGGGTGGTTGATAAATGGGTCCCTGGTGTAGGCTGGCATGTATATATGTTTCTTTCTGTCTTTCAAACTATTCGCCATTTCCCACGTTAGCGAGGTAGCGTTAAGTAAATCCTTGATGCCTGTGACTGACATGCAACTGCCCACCATATTTCAGCTATAATAAAAAGGTTATATAACTAATATCAAAAATGAATCACCAATCTTTACAGAGATCAGGCTGTAAAAAAATTAGTTTTTTACATGTTAATGGGATGCACGGATTAAATACCCAGTAAGGTTCATTACATAGCACTCCAGCAGGGTACCAAAGATAGGAACTCAATACATGACCAATTAATGAAGCCTGTAAATTTAGCTATCAGATGGTTGCATAGATAAAGCAGTCATGTACAACTGCACAAACATTTGCTGTTCTGTTTCTTAATCAGGCTTGATTCAGAGATATTTTTTGAATCTGCATACGATTTGAATGAGTATAAGAATAAGGCATTAAACTGTTAACAGCAGCATGTTTAGCGAGCTGACAATACACATGGGGCTAGAGCTAATGAACGAGAACTAGATCAACTAGCCAAAGCCTTTTGGATGGGGTGTTACACGGTAAAACTGCTAAATTAGTCAAACATAACTGTAATACCTTGTCTGACACTTACCTCTGTGCTACAATTTAGCTTAGCTCAAACACCTCTGTATTCCTGAATCAACCCAAGATATGCATCTAATTGGCACAAGGATTGTAAACACACATGGTTGGTATATCGATACCATAGGTGAGGGATGGGGGCTAACAGACGAATACTGAACTCTCAGTTGGTAGGTAGTTTCCATACTAAATTTAGAGGCTCTTATCAGTAAATACGATGAAAGCGCCCTTCTGCAAAACTAAGACTCACAGTCCTTTCAGCTCATTCCCTGACACAAAATATAGCATGAAAAGTTTTAAGTTTCATTTAATTGAGGATCCATCACTGGGAAACGATGGAGCAGCAAATTACTAAATTCATTTTGAGTTTTCCAGCACCATTTTACCTATGTGTTTATCTTAGATACTACTAAGTTATACTATACTGCATTTTTAAGGCCGCCTAGATTTAAAGAAATATTGACTAATTTTCCTATTCTATCATATATAGTTAATCAAATTCACAGTTTATGGCAATAGTGTCTGCCAAATCAAGAATGTATCTCATTTCATCCTTTTACACATCTTGAACTAACCTTATGCATACTCATCTGATGTTGGATCAGTGTATTCTCTATCCTCTAAATACATTTTCATCATCCTTCAGGAAAATGAGAGAGGTAATAAGAGGATTGCAGCAAGCTTCTTCTAACCTCCATCTCCCGTCTTTTCATCTCTCAATGTGCTGCACCCATCACTTAAAATTCCTTCTTACCTGTAACACTGTACTCACCACATCAGCACTAAAGGACAAAAAAATAAACTTGAAATTGACAGGCAAAGTGAAAATGAATAAAGAAGACTGCTCAATACAAATCTCTGTCTTGAAAAATGATTTTCAGCTTGTAAGACTTAAGCAATATCAGTTGACTTCCGAGGAAACAAGGAAATGGCTAACGTCTACAAATTGTTCGAATATACAATCTCAGTACCTTTAAATGGTAATATAGCAGACAGAGCACCAAACACTACAGGAAATGTGGGAAAAGACATACAAATAAATCGAAACGGCAAAAAAATTTAATTCTAAAACTGTGAGATCTTCCACCAGTCGTCTTACACACTGCAAAACACTTCTAAAATTTCAAATGATTCCAGTACAAGTCTTTTAATTACTGGTGACGTCAGGTGTCATACTCTTTGTTCCTATTCCTTCAGATATCCTGTATAACACATGACTCATCAATAATAAGAATTTTTTAGTGAGCTAAAGCACACAAGTCATATAAAACTTTCCACATTATAAATGTAAATATCTAGCATGAAATATATAATGAGAAGGACCATTCACATCATAAACACAGAGGCAAAAATAGTACAACAGAACAAATTGAAAACTTTGCTACCCCAATACCCAGCATGGGAAAATATACACTTTGTACACATTGATTGCACCTTCATGCAAGGAGATGCACCCTTTAAAAAATACACTCAAATAATCCTTAAAGCTCGCCATTTGCCTATCAACAGATTGCAACATGGAGCGCTGATTTCTGGTCTGCCAGTGAAAAATTATATGGTGGTTTAAGTCAGTCTGTATATATTCTAAAGTGGATGTTGTCTTATCTGTCTGTCAGTCTCTTTTCTTTACTGGAATGATAAGAAGTTCATATTATCTGTCATAAATTTGTGTAATAAGAGATTGTAAAATTTATAGGCACTGATCTTTGCATGAAGTTTCCCTTTATGTTCTGAGAGGGAATGTTTAATACAAAGGCAATAGAGAAACAAAGAAGTTATCCTAATAGGGAAAGGACCGGAGATACTGGCCAAATTAAAACGAGGACAGCTACAAATATTGTAAATTTGTACAGTCAGCATAGAATGGATAGATTCATATGGAAATGCAATGCAGATTGGTAAGACAGTATATCAATCGTAAATTCTTAACCATATTCGTCAGCACATATGAAACCCATACAATATCACAGATCCTTGTGAAGTCTGCAAAATTATGCACAACAGACTTAAAATATCATAAGATCATTTGTAATTTTCACATTAGGATAATACGATTACTTTCTCATTAAGGTAATTAATCCATTCAGTGAAAGAAAATGACTGGCACTTCAGGATGTGACTATGTAAGAGAATAACAAGAGGCCACTAAAAGAAAGTAGTAGGATAAAAGATAAATGAAGATGCAACGGAGACACCTTACACTGCACTTATACAGCACAGACATTTAGGAGATGCAATAATGATATGTCCTGAAGGTGAACAAGATAATGGTGTGGTATGGGAGATCTGTGTTGTGAGGCAGGTCAGCACAGCATGGGGAAGTCCATGGTATGGGAGGTAAGTTTAGTATGGCAGGTCAGTCTAGTATGGCAGGTCAGTGTGAGGAAGCAACTATGACCTTGCGAAGTCAGTCTGGAGATTGAGGAGGCTCAGAACTAAAGTACGGGGTAGCATCTTGCACAAGAAGAGTGTGGCAAACATCGCATACTCTTGCAAGGCGACGATGAGGTCCACTTGGCACAGTCTTGCTTACACATTCATTACAGAAGATTTTCCCACAGTGACGACAGTGATGCTGTAGAAATATGATAGAAATATTATAAATGATAAGACATCTTTCATGCATAGCCCTGCTAGTGATTTCTGATTTCAAATCTTATCTTCAATATTGTTTATGCAAGTATAACTGGTGCTATGACAATAAAATATGAACACAATTACTACATTCATATACATCATAGATTATAATCTATCCTGTGGTGTTTCATGCAATGAATTATTTCATGTAACTGTGAAGGGACAACAGTAAATACACCAGTAAGCACTGTAACAGGAACACTTTACCAACAGAGATCATACAATATTAAGGATCTATCTATCTATATCTCTGATGCCTATTTCCTCCTGTAACTCCCTCAAGGGGATTTTATGGATCATGAAGCAGTACAAACAGTAAGTTATCCATCACAGCCATAGCTGGAAGCTATGGTGGAGACCTGCTTTTCTGATGGACTGGAAATGAGTAGATGAAAAGAGGCAGCTACAGTATGCACAAAGTCACACAACAGCCTTGGGGCCCTCACCTTTCTCCGCCCTACAGCAGAAAACCGTTGCTTACAACTATTGCATTCCTCTTGGTCCTCCTCATGTTGCCATCGTACCTGAAAATCATGCAAGTTAAAAGTAAAAAGGTTGATTAGCTGTCATAACAGAGACTGGCACTTTTTTGTTTGTTCGCTTGCTGTTTCTTGCATAATGAAGACGTAAGTTTCAAGTATAATTTAACATAACCAGAACTCCCTGTCCACAGCAAAGCCCCATAGACCTTTCTGTGGTTTCTCCTGACTGCTTCATATGCCTTGCATTCATTTCATTATACAACTCTCTGAAGGTTAACTGCAACATAACTACTTTTATAAATCTGCTAATCATTATAATTTTGGAATTAGAAGTGAGAAATTTTGACATCATATCTCAATTACAGAGTAGCAAGTCTAATGCAAAAAGCTGAGCATCCTTGCCAAACAAAAGCCTGTGGAATTGGATCTGGTGACCTCAGTTCTAAAAATCTATTATCAAAAAACATCTATGCCTCTATGCATGTCAGCATCCCCATACAAATGGTAAGTTAATAAAAATAACAGAAGGGTTAACAAAATGACAGGTAAAATCTAATGAAAAACTACCATCAATAACTACCAAATGCATTATGTAATAAAGATGATTAAAATAAATATATAATGATCAATCTTATTATACGAAAATGATGTCTATACACATTCAGGACTTTGAAATGGCTTTTATATGTAAATTTTCCTATGAAATGAAAAAGTGTAGCATTCTTTCTTTCTTACATACTTGTTTGACATTTCCTGTGCAAGTGAGGTAGCCTCTAAAACAGAAGAAAAAAGATCATTTGACTCTTTACACTGTTCCTTCTTTTTGGAAAGTAATACAGGAGAGAAGGATTTCCAGCCCCCAACTCCCACCCCTAGAGGTCACCTTCTATGACATGCTGGAGATAAGAAGACAGAATTCCTTCTTCCCTATCCTTAGGGATAGAGCAGCATGTCTGTCAAATTAATAACAATGACATCTACTCATTACACAGTTGAAAGGATGTATCCTTATCATATTTTAAACTCTGACTAACCACTTAGCAACAGAAATATCTTACCAACAGTTCTGGATCTAAATACATGAACAACACTTACGGTCAAACACACAATTTACTCAAGCCTCTTGTAAAAGGAATCTCGATTACTCGTTTCGCTATTCAACTATTAACAATTCTATCATATAACTTAAAATGAACTAAGAACTTCAGATTTCTTATAAACCTCATGAAAATAAGAGTAATTACCTCTTTCTCAGACTGTCTAATTTTCTCAAGCTGAACCTGTAAAGATTGTGAAAGCCGGACAAAGTCGCGCTGCACTGCTTCTGAAGTGTCCAGGTCATGCTGTAATGTCGAAACTCTGCCTCGCAGCTCAACCACTTCTCCCTCTAATCTTACCTAAAAGAATTTATGCAATAATTCCAACACTTCCCTCTATGACTATACAAAAATGATCAAATAATACCTATAATACCCTTACCAGTAAGAATCAGATACTCATCAATCCTGCATGTGTACTCCCCTGAGCCCAAACTTGACTACAATAAGGATTAATCCAGAAAGAGCAAATACATTTTACCCAAAATTTTCAATCATGAGTCTCTATGTACACACAACAATGTCCAACACTCTCAACCCATATATACCTTGCTGGAACATTCATGATGATGAAAAAGCACAAACAGTTTTATTCAGTTTACCCCACGTGAAATAATACATGCCCCAGCGGAAAATATACAATGGAGTCATAACATGGGAACCTTTAGCTGCACACAGAGAGGGAAGGTCAGAAAAGATTAAAATATGTTCAATGAAATATATCAAAAAGCAAAAGCTTTGAGACAATGTGTAAGAGATATACACAGCAGCGCACAACTAACAGATAGCATTTGATAGGCATAAGAGATTAAGGATTAAGTACAGTAAGATAAGGAGGAATACAATGAGAAACTTTGCAATGAATGTTCTGTACAAGGCAAGATATAACCAAATACGTTTGAGTTAAAAAGCACCTAAACAGGCTGTGGGATTCCCAGAGGAGTTGTAGAGAAACCAAAAAAATATATAAGGAGCTAAATGACAACTTCAAAAGAGTTTGCACATTATAAGTCACAACAGCTTAGTAGAAAGAACAAAAGATGTTTGTCAGAAGAGCCTTCTTTCTATGGGTTGGGGTCATAAGTCGAATGCCAGAGGGTTGGTCCTTGGACCAATGCTCTACTTGATCTATGCAAATGACAAGCCAGCACAGTAAAGGACTCATACCTAAATACACGAAGGTTATGAGGGCAGCAAAGAATAATGAGGATTTCATTAACTTACAAGGGGACCTAGATTAACTTCAAATATGGTTTGATACATGGCTGATGAAAGTCACAAGTAAATGCAAAGTAGTGAAAAGAAACTGTGAAAGACCTGAGGAAACGACATTGTGAAAAACCCCAGCAGGAATATTACTGTGCTAGAAATATGCAGGAGGAATCTGTGTGAATAAAGAATTTGAGAATCGACAGTAACTAACCCATTACCTGAGTACTACCTCAAAAGGACTGCACTGGAAACAAATCATATCCATTAATATATGTTAATATAGAAAGACAGATAGATCCAGAGAAAGACAACAATGACAGTACTGTAGTAAGAGTTTAAAAGCCATAAATCTGTCTACCACAGAGAAGAAAGAGAATAAGGGTTGACTTGATCCCAACCTTTTAGTTTCTAAACAACTGTAGCAATGTCGACAATGAACAGTTCCTTGAAAATTGAAAGATGCAAAGATAGATTAACCAACGGTCATAATATAAAACTGAACTAGGAACTTGTCACAAAAGATGTAAAGAAATACTCTTATAGTATCATAGTAGTGGTTGAACCATTACAGTTAAAAATAATTCTGATGGCATACAACAGTTTGAAAAGCAGTATAATAAAAGAGAATGTGAGGATGGTCAAGAGACAGGGCCCCACAAGTGTAAAACCCCCTTCTCGTACTGTATAAATATATATTACAAACATACAACTATGCACATAGCAGTGCTTTTCAACTCCTAATATTCAATAAAATCAAATACAGTCATAAACACAGAATCTAAACTATAAGTTCTGAATCTATCATACATATGCAATCATTGTAAAAAGAATTTGATTTCCAATTTCAAGTTAACAATAAAAGATGCTAAAATGCTGATTAAGAGTAATATCTTTTAAGTGTGTCAAAATCTGGTACATGACTAGACAGTGCAGCTGTCAAGGATGCCACAGTTCATGTATAACAAACCCTGGTTTGTGTCTGCTCTGCCACTTGAGTCTTAAGGGCTGTTATGATCTGCTGACTCTTCAAATGAGACTCTGCAAGTTTGCTCTCGAGCTCCTTTTGCTGAGCGTCACTTTCAGCCCGACCTCTTCGTTCTGCCTTCATCTGACTCTCCAAGCTCTCTAGTAGACCAACCTTTTCCCTGATGGCGTTAAATATATATAATTCTATCTTCAATTCACAACATATCATTAAAAAAGAAAATCTTATAATTTATACATTCAGTAGCATATGGATATTACCAATATCAACAATGGTTTCTCTTTATCAAAAACTTAATTAAGAGGTAATGCATGGCCTAATCTGTTCTAACTGGTACATGACACCAAGGAAGATAGTGGAGGAAAAAAAAAGGTTATGGGATTGGCCCTCTTAATTAGGGACATCACATTTTGCAAAAAATGGTATACATAGTGGTACTGTAATTCAAAATCTTCAAAAGAATTGCAATGATCTAGAAAAAATGATTCCGAGAAAACAAAGGATAAACAATCAGGAACATGTATGGGTTATGCCCAGGAATTACTTGAGAACAAAGTAAGCAGTCCAGCCTTGCCGTTTATATATTATGTACTTGTGGTTGACACAATACAGTTCTGAATTCTGATGGTGATGATCTGCCAGGTAGGGACAAAAATGTTGAAGGAAATGGGTACAAGACTGGCTTTTATAGTTTACCTTTGCTAAAATTCTATTGAACTTAATTTATTGGACTTCATTTTACACTCATTCATGTATCCAATTTGCTTTCTCACAGAGGATGATACGTTACGATCAAAACAGAGAAAAAAAGATCAACTGCTTCCTTCCATTCTTTTTTCACTTCATAAATCCATTCTCAAAATATGCTATAGCATTCACGTGTCTAAGAAAAAACTATGCCAACTCTCAATAAGAGTTAAGAACCTCCCTTGTTGATATCAGGTTAAACCAACGTCTTAAATTTACAGTGACCAGACATGTATCATCATAACTAGCAATTTTCCCCTTAGATTCTACCCTCAAACTGGCTGTAGTCCTCACACCTCAAACTATGATTTAGTTTTCCTAATATTCTCAAAAATGCGATAACTTTTACAAGTAACTACCTTAATCAACACTAATTTCCATTGCCAAAGCATATACTATTGATGAACTGCTGAAGTGCACATGACCAAAAATACTCTTTACGTATATCTATGACATAATAAAAAAAAATCACTTTCATGGCATTTGAAAAAGTGCACATTTAATAAACTTGAAAATTATTACAGAGTGCAAATGAATGAAGAAGTAATCTGGATTTACTGCAGTAATAACTAACCCTATCATGCAAATGGTGGATAAAACTGGTAACACACCTTAGTTGGTCAATCTCTGAGGAAAGACGATCTTCTATGGTATTTTTTTCATGTTGTTCAGCTAAAACCTGTAAAAAATAATCTTTAGTAATGTGCAAAACAAAGCATCTATTTTTTCATACCTGATTGCCATTTCCTGCATTAGAGGTAGTGCCAGAAACACAAAGAAAGCCACATCCACTCACATCCATTCTCTAGCTGTAATGTGTAATGTAGTGAAACCACAGCTCGCTATACACAAACAGGCCCCACATACCATTCCCCAGTTTACCCTGGTTGCTTCAATGCCCTGATTCAATCCATCTCCACACAATATGTTCACCAAATCCCAATTACATAAATTAGTTATCTTTACTGCTTTAATTTTCCATCTATTCCGATTGTTATACTTTAAACTTGGGTTCTACATCCATATATCAGAGCTGGAACAAATGCTCCTTCGTGCGAGGTCCTCACACATTCTTTGCTAAGACTTGCTCCACTCACCACAGCCTTCAGCAAATCTCTAATTTTTCTTCTTTTCACGACTACTTTTAATTTCCCAATTACCATCCTATACAAACATTACACCCAAATACTATACTCAGCCATAACTTCCAGTTCTTTACTGTGCAGACTGATATTAAAATGAAACCTCCCATCCCTTTCATAACCTAGTCCTCTTTTCTTTCAAACTATTCGCCATTTCCCGCGTTAGCAAGGTAGCGTTAAGAAAAGAGGACTGGGCCTCTGAGGGAATATCCTCACCTGGCCCCCTTCTCTGTTCCTTCTTTTGGAATACGTGGGAAGTATTCTTTCTCCCCTATCCCCAGGGATAGTTAATACTTCAATTTAGCTTATTCTAAACAACCCATAATATATCACTGATTTTCCAAATCTGTGCCCATGAAAGATACCTAAAATCAAAATCAACATTTACAGATCTATTAGCAGGCCCCCACAAGCACATGGCAACTCCAAAACAAAATAGGGAAAGAAGAACATTATGAGCAGCTTCTCTGATAATCTGCAGTAAACTTGGTTTTGTCAGCTTCATACATCTATTACTATCATTGATACTAAACTAATACTATTATCATTATGTAACCCTAGGACTGCTTCTCCAGGAGCTCCTACAGCTTGAAAGCTATGCTACAATCAGTTGCAGGGAAAGGAGGGACTCTTCTGGACAAAGTTCAATGCAAGTGTACCCAAATAACACAATCTCACTCCATGCAGGCTCAGTCATCTGTCTTGATGCTACCTCACTAGTGCAGAAATGACGAAGTTATACAAAATATACTGTCTTCTTGCTTCTTGAAAAACTTCATAGTATCAATAAACATATATACAAACATAATATTTTCAACCATACACAAAAATACTGTAAATCTCATACATGATAACTATTCACTGCAGAGTCAATTTGTTGTTTGAAAACAAATTGAAAGCACAGAGTACTAAATGTTCATGAGGCAAAGTCAGACAACTACATCCTAACCAGTAATTGTGCCAAAAATTCATGACAACAAGGCCAGTCAAAGCAAGTCTAACCTGTAATTAGAAGCAGGTGAGTACCCTAAATAAAACTATCCACTTCTTTTTATACATACTCACCTTTAACATCCTTGGAAAGTAGCAATAAGAATTGAGCCTGTATGGAAAAATCCTCACTTTGTTCCTTCTTCTATTTCTACTTTTAGAAAAAGGTAACAAAAGGCAAATGATAAATTATTTCAAGCCTACCACAACAACCCTCTTACTCTTCTTTTTTCTATATCCCAAGGGTTAATTCACTAAAATAACTATAGAAATATACTGTGAAAAATTAACTTTTAAGTTTGTGAACATACATTATAAGTTTTAAGGGTCAGAAGAAAATATGGTTCCCACTGGCAACAAACAGATAACTAAATCAGTGCACTAAGAATAGCTGGTCAGGTATACAGTCAAGTGATAACTGATCCCAATTAAAAGATTAGTTTCCTCATAGGTAAAAAACACCTTTAACATTTACATACTTATTGATCTATAATACTGTTTATACTATATATCTCAGGAAGAGATGATGATGGGCCCTAATGGACCCAGCAGGTTAGAAAAAAAAAGATAATAATAATGGCTATTACATTCATTTGTTATATTAAAAATCATACCATTTAAAAATGCAAAACAGAGTAATCTGTTTTCAGACCAGTTTCATTTATTGAAACTGGAAGTTTCATTAGCTATAACGCCAAAAAAAGTTTACTGCAAAACCCTTTCAAATTCCAATCTGACTATAGTGCATTCAACATAATTTGAATATTAAAACAAAGTTAGACATGGAAAAAGACTTAAGCTTGCAATAACACAAGATCAACAATTCTTAAAAACATCAGCAACTTCAGCTAAAGAAGACCCTCTAAAGAAAAAGATGCTATAAAAAAAAATAATAATTATCAATCATCAGTTAAGATAACAGAAGTAGAAATTACTTTTAATCATAAACATATCATAAAGGAAAAGTTTAGCAGAAGAAAGCAATTTCTGACTTCTAAAGTCAAACAAGGGAGCTTGAGAAAATTCAACATGAACAACTTGATTGAATAATTAGAGCTAAACATCATTTCATTTCATTTGTGCAACAAAAAGCATGCTAGGATGATTCATCTATGGTTTACATAGGAAATGGAATCATTTAGTTTAAATGGATACGTTCTAAAAGTACATACACTTTATCTCTTATCTCATTTTCATATATATTAGCCATTTCCCGCATTAGCGAGGTAGTGTTAAGAACAGAGGACTGAGCCTTAGAGGGAAAATCCTCACTTGGCACCCTTCTCTGTTCCCTCTTTTGGAAAAGTAAAAACTGGAGGGGAGGATTTCCAGCACCCCACTCCCTCCCGTTTTAGTTGCCTTCTACGATACACAGGGAATATATGGAAGATATTCTTTCTCCCCTATCCCCAGGGATAACATACGCTTTATTGTTGTAAAACAATATGATTTTCAATGTGAATTTTGTAAATGATATATGTATGTAAATTTTCCTTTTCTTTCAAGAATGTACAAAATCTAACATACCTGGAGACAGGGAAGAAAGAATACTGTACTACCTACGTATCACCTGCATGTCAGAAAAGGCAAGCAAGGGGATCAGGAGAACGGGACTAAACATGGAGCTATGGGAGAATTTTTCCTTAAATACTCAGTTTTCTGTTCCTGACAATACCTCCTGAAGGTGGGAAAGGCAAGCAGGTTTATAAAGTGAGAAATAAAGAAAACAAATACAGTAAAAGGATAGAAAATAAAATAAAATCTAGAGTTCAATGATAAAAAATTCAAGGATGCTATATGATTTTTCAAAAAAGAAAAAAGTTATCAACCTTTAAATGGGTAACAGACCTGCTATATTTTTGATAAGATTTCAGATATCATAGCTAGAGGAATGTTTGGGGATTTGATGAAATGGAAGCATTTTGTGTATGATGGTGGTATAAATGGAAACTTAGGTCTCCTAACTTTAAGAATAAACTTTAGGCGTAAAAGCAAAAAACCATTAAACTTATCAATCTTTAAAGGGAAAACAGACCAGCTATGTTTTTGATAAGGTTTTTAGATGCTACAGGAATGATTGGGGCCAGATGTTATGGAAGCATTTTGTGCACAATGGTGGTATATATGGAGACTTAGGTCTCCTAATTTTATGAATCAACTTTAGGTGTAAGTGCAAATAAGTAAGAAGTACTTTCATAAGTGTGGATATCCATGTCTTCACTTTTACACCCTGGGACAGGGATGAAGATATGTATGAGCATCAGAGGTAGTGTATGCAATTCATACACTCAGTGAACTTGGGACTGGAGTAATGGTGACAGACAGGAAGGATTACAACTTTGAAGTTTTCAAAGTGCAAGCAGAATATATGCAGGATATAGATGTATGAACTTTTTTATCTATGACTGAACAGAAAATCAGGACAATATAAAATATCAAGTATTTATTATGAATGGAATAAATGATAAAAACAAATGTGAAACAAAACATTTTCAGGTGAAAATAAAAAACAGATAATACTGATTATTCAAAAACAAGGCACCTTTAAAAAGGATGTGGTATGGGCAAACATATTTCAGATGTAAATCACATTATAGAATAATTCAACTTTCAAAAGGCTCATTTAAAAAATTTACAAAGAAAAAATTCCTGAAAACAAAAATAGATATTAATTAATTATAAAAGGGAAACTTTATCAACATATTGGGACAATGTATGTACTGAGGTCATAAGAATGTTGTGTCCTAAACATTACCTAGCTCACCCATGTCATTTCATCGTACATTTTTTCCTCATCTAATGTATACAAAATTACAAAAAGGTGGAGAATGAAGATATATAGTACTCATACATATGTAGTGAAAGGGTTACAAACAAAATGGTTACAAATATGTATAGAAATGAGGAAACACTTTCAGCAAAACCAATGCTGAACATCAAGTAATCAGACTTTATCACTTTAGCCATGAATTTATAATGCATTTGAAATGCTACTAATCAGTATAACATACAAACACAAGAAAAATATCTACAAAGTTATAATTGCATGACATTTCATACATAATTACCTCAGTGGCCTTTAAACAAACTTTTTTCCCTACGTCTTTTTTCTTCATCTGAAATGGAACAGGAAACCAAACACCTTTATCAATACCACTTCATTAATGCTAAATATATACATACATATATATCATACTTAATCACTGTTTCCCGCAATATATATATATATATATATATATTCTTTTATACATATTCGCCACTTCCACATCAGCGAGGTAGCGCCAAGACCAGAGGACTGAGCCTTAGGGAATATCCTCACTTGGCCCCCTAATCTGTTCCTTCATTTGGAAAATTAAAAAAATGGGAGGGGGTTTCCAGCTCCCCACTCTCTCCCCATTTAGTCGCCTTTTACGACAAGCACGGAAAACATGGGAAGTATTCTTTCTCCCCTATCCCTGGGGAATAGAGGATATATATATATTTTTTATTATACAAATTTGCCATTTCCTGCATTAGCAAGGTAGCGGTAAGAAAAGAGGACTGAGCCTTAGAGGAAATATCCTCACTCGGTCCCCTTCTCTGTTCCTTCTTTTGGAAATCAAAAATGGCAGGGGAGGATTTCCAACCCCCTCCTCCCTCCCCTTTTAGTCACCTTTTATGACAGATATATGAACAGTCCTACACCTATTTTTGTGAACATCATAAACATTTTGTGAAGAAGTGCATAGCTATGCAAGAGAACAACTCAGTTTTATATTAATTGGTCCTTGTGCTATGTCAACTTATGTGCATTACTGTAACTATTCATCACTTACTATTAAACCAAGTGCATTAATGATCTTTATTATATCTTTTTCTTACATATTCACCATTTCCTGCGTGAGTGAGGTAGCATGTATAATGTATGTATTTCACTTACTAATGTACTTAATTTTTCAAATGCACCCACCTTCCCGGATTCAGCAATACAGCAAAGGAACTGCCTTCCATGAAAGATCCTCATTTTTCTTCTTTTGTAAAAGCATTTAGAATCAGTTACACAGGAAGGGGAAATTCCAGTCCCCTGCACATACCCATCTCACATTTCAGTTGCCTCCTATGCAATGCACGAGATATGTGGGCATTGATCTTTCCCCCCTACCCCTCAGGAACTAACAGAATTATCATCATCAATGTATATACAACCCCAGGACACCTTTAACAGGTCTCTTGCACATTCCACATTGCAGGAAGATGATCAACTCCTCAGAAGAGATGGCCCTCACCGAGAATGTGCTGTACTCCTTTCTACCCATAGATAATGATATAGCCTTGTAGAAGATGGGATCTTGCTCAGAGTCAAGAGTCTATCAATACATATGGTATACCCTACCTTACCTTTCTGCCCCATGAGTCACTTCCATGAAGCTTACACAGCACTCAGGAAACAGGGTCCATCCAATACATGGAACCACAAGGTCATAAAGTGGGTTATGCATGTCTCTGCTGAGTAAATACAAGGTAACTGTGGAGCAAGTGTTCAGCATGAAAGTTGCATCTTGGGTAAGAAGAGTCATTAAATTGTTATATCTAAGCAGGAATAAAGTGTTCTAAAATGGTTTTGACATGGAGACAGCATGACAAATGATACGATGGTCATGGTATGTGGTAGTAAAACCAAAGGAACAAGATGAGGTTCACTGTGGAAGGGATAGGAAGATGCAGTCAGTAAACTGACAAGGACTCTGGGTATTTTAGATGAGGATAACAAATAAGTGATTTTCCATCATGTGTAACAGAGATGATTTGTGTGAAGAAGTGGAGGTATGAATGGAAATTTTAATCTCATGTGATTTTTTTTTTTACCCCAAGACCAATGTCTTGGAAAGAATCCAATCTCCTGCAGCACAAGGCTGCATTACTTCCAGTAGCATGGAAATGTAGACTCCTTTGGAGTGAGAAGTTCTTTGACAAGACTGTACCCACGATACAGCCTCAAGCAGGTGGATTCTCGTAACACTCACTTGATGACTTAACTTAGTAAACAAAGTGAAAACACAAGAGTACTAATAACAAAAACATTTCACCTTGGCGCCATGAAAGAGTTCAGAATATGTGTGAAACTAATTTAACTCATTATACAATCCCAGGACCTCTTTTATGGGGTTCCCGTAGCTTAAAGGCTGTGCTTCAATCAGGAGCAGAGAAATGAGAGAATCCTTTGGAATAAGAAATTCCTAGACAATACAATACTCCTTTTTGTCCTATTGATAATGATACATCACCAGAGATGACTTTTCTCTAAGGGTGTTGCCACATACAAGAAGAGTCTCATAACTCTCATGTGAGTGAAAATGAAGGCCTATAAGTACTTGATCCAACCTGTGTAAATGGGAATGAAATTAAAGACAAAACAGTTGATAGGCTGACAGATAGAGAAGCTGGAATCTAAAGTTATGTGTTGTATCAATCTCTTCTAACATGGTTACTGCAATTATCATCAACCTGTATCTGTCTATCAAAACTTAACCCTCTGAATGTAACCCTTATTCAAATCCAATAGGGCATCCTTATTGTCATCTCAATAATGCATATCATTTCAATCATCTTTAAGCATTAAGAATCAAGGACAGGCATATTAAAATATTTCAATATAATAATCCCATGATCATTATACAACTTTCCATAAATGGAGCACTATGGAATGTGTCTAACATTTTCATGAAAAATATACCGTCATGGGTTCTTATTATTCACAACCAATGTCATGTGCTTGCAAACAAATATCACACATGAAAGACAAATTCAATACATAACAGTTCTTAACAATGAAAATCAAATAGGCATCCTTCTTTGTACTCTGTACTTGACAACACGTGCTTTGCAAAATGCTCAATCAAGGCAACTGAGCCATAAAGCAGGAAGCTAAATTACCTCAAAAACATATTTGCCATCCCCAGCTATTTGTTACAAGCCAGACTATTACTGGCCAAGAATTAGCTAAATCCTAAAGAATTATAAAGTTACACTAAAAGAGAATCATTACCCAAAAAACTGGCTCATTATTTCTGAAACACAACTTAGTTCATGATAATAAAAATATGGCAAAAATTTGAATAACTTTTTTCTTCATACTAATTTACCTCAAAAGGCACATATTGTGTTCCCACTACAGTGCCACTGCCAACTAATAACACTTTGCCACATACACTATTTACATGAAAAAGAAAGAAAGAGATCAAATAAAACTAAGTCCACTTACATTATTTACATTAAAAAGAAATATATCAAATAAATCTATGTCCAGGTAATATTTTTCAGAACAAAGAAAAAAGCTAAAAATGACACAGTAAGGCCAACGACATCTATTTTGTTAAGTCACTTCTTACAGGGACCGTTCCTCAGAATTTGAAGTTTGCTAATGTAACAGTAATATTCATAAAAGTTAAGTCCTTGCCTAAAAAGTTTTGCCAAATTAGCCAAACAACCAAAAATGGCAAACTTGATAAAACCATCACTCAAAAAATGTAAATCGTGTAAAGAATCATCATCTAGTTAACAAAATGCGGCATGGTTATTGATGAAATCATCTATGTCTGACGAATCTGCTTAATGTAATTAACATGTATGATGAAAGTAAAGCTGGTGATTCCATTTATTACAGTGTCAATAAAAAAATTCTAACCACACATATTTTCAAAGGCAATACACAGGCACAGTTAATTATGTGTACAAGCATATGATGCTTTGTAACTGTGCAAGCATAAGCAACCCACCTTAGTGTGCCTCTGGCTATCTTAAGGGAAGGATGTTCTTTCTGTACCTTTCCTGGCTGCCAATTAATTTTGGGAATTTGATTCTGGGCACTGCTTTCCTTCTACCTGTGCTTCATGATGGTTGGCTCTTAAGTTTCTAAGGAGGGAAAAGCCCAAGTTCTTGCCTGGAAGCATGAAAATGCGTGTACACGAGATTTTTATGCACAGTAGAAGCTCCTAATGCACAATAAGACAATTGCTTCTTGCAATATCTCATCAATGCCTTACCTCATTCAGGTATCAAAATCCTATGGACCCAAAACATGGACCTACACTACTTCAGGAACCTTGCCAATTCTCTCCCCAGATGTCACCAGATGGTACTTCAGGAACCTTGCCAATTCTCTCCCCAGATGTCACCAGATGGTAATCAAGGAAAAGGAGTGATAACGAAATACTACAATGCAAGCCAAAGGAGTGATGACAAAGTATTACAGTATGTGACATCACCTCTGAAAATGTATGGGGGTGATGGACAAGGTTTTTTGCAGACATCTGTAGATTTTCAGACTGCATTTGATAAAAGTCTGAAAACCAAGAAAATCAACACAAGTTGTCACATGGTATTTTGGTGGACAGTAACAGGCTGACTGGTTGTAAATAAACAGTAATGATCTATGGTCAAGCCTCTGGATGACTGGGAATTACAAGTGCTGTCTTGAGTCCTACTCTCTTTCTGATACGTAAATATCGAAGATATAAAAATTCAATGATGACAATTAACTTAAAAATAAAGCCATAACAATATCTGAACATCTTTAGTGGCAAACATTATCAGATAGATTAAACTAGGCTCCCAAGAAAAAATTAAATCTTAATACTGACAAATGCAAAGTTTTACACAACAGCAATAAAAAAATAAACCATGAACAGTTGAATACCATAATAAAGATAAGAGAGGCATATGTATCTAATCTCTTGACCTAAAA
Source organism: Panulirus inflatus (assembly GCA_032361765.1). Classification (NCBI taxonomy): domain Eukaryota; kingdom Metazoa; phylum Arthropoda; class Malacostraca; order Decapoda; family Palinuridae; genus Panulirus; species Panulirus inflatus. The sequence goes on from JAUUDY010066025.1 coordinate 21,737, forward strand.
AGCCATGTAAGCAGTGCACAGATGCACAAAAAAGATAAACAAAATTCTTGGCTTTGTATTCAGCATATCCAAATAAAAGTCTGAGAAAAATCATTATTCTTTACAATTCACTGCTGAATATCCACTGTCAATACAGATACTGAGTTTAATATTGGTCACCCTACCTTAAAAAAATATAGAAGGAATAGACTGAGCACAATGGCAAGCTGGCAAGATGATTCCAAGACTGAGCATTGAATTCTAAAAGAACCAACTGCACAGCAACCCTTATCTATCTAACCTAAAACAGATGATCTGAAGCAATTCAACACAGGCAATCCACATCATCAAAGATTCTGAGCCATGATTGAAACAGCTATTTTTGTAACACAGACCAATCGATTTCATCCACAGTAACAAGCAAGCGTGTACGAGAATGACTTATTTCAAATGAGGCAAATTCCTTTTTCTCCAAAATTACTATTAATACTAAATAACTAAAGAAACAGAGAACTTCAAAACAATAACCTGAATATGATTAAAAAGAGATCTGACAAACACTTCACTGGAAGTCCATGGAAGTCTCTGCAAATAATATCTGATATAACTTTTTAAAATAAGGCTCCCCTCTATCATGTTTTATTTGTGGAACAAATCTTATTGTTCACTTATGGCAGGAATATTGTACGTCCAGCAATAAGTCAGATAAAAAGATTCACCACCTCAGCTACCCTGTGGAGAGATGCAACTTGAGTATAATGTCCTTGTTTTCACAATTTCTGATCTGGGTGATAATTTTACTCTACCAGTAAGTAACTATGGAACTTAGGTTGTCCCCAGAAAGAAAAGGCCTGTATTCTTGCTTGGAAGAACAGACATGTCTTAAAGCAAGATTTCATGACATACTGGCAAGGCCAAGTTCACCAACTGGACACTTTTTTTCTCCCTTATTTGTAACATCATCTCCCCCCCCCCCCCCTGCAGAAAAGCTGGGTCTGGTCAACCAAGGAAGACCAGTAAAGCAACTGATAACCAAATGAAGCATGAGTTGTTGTAACACCCAGACCTACTAGGTTAAAAGTCACTTTCTATGTAATATATCATTCCTATAATACTGGAGTTAGTATTATTCACTGTGGTACATCCAACAGTTCTTCAAACATGGTTCAAAATTCCTCAGCCCATCTCCTTATTCTACCTCCAATGTTCTGTTTCAGTATTTCTCATAAAATTCAATGGTTTACTTTGTCAAATGCCTTAGCAAAGTTGAGAAGAAAACATAATTCATTCTCCTATATATTAGCTTCATAGGTGCCATTGTAATGTACTGTTAACTGAGTCTGTGTACTTCGAACTGGCACAAATGCATTTCATTGCCATCTGTTTTGGGAATGAAGTAACCGATCATTCATCTAATTCTTGGGTCATGACAGATTATCCTAATTCAACAGACATGGATACAGTAGTCAAATATCATCCATGTATCTCCTATGTGTTACACAAGATAATTATGGGTGGGGACAAAACCAGAAGGGGGTTGGAAATCCTCCCCTCAAGTATAAACTATCTAATCTTTAAACGTGATTGGTACGGTTGCTGTGAGAAGTGGTTTGGCATTCCTAAACCTGAGTTAGCTAATCTATACTAAGTAGCTGTCTGGAGATGGCAAATGACCTGGTGGCTTAATTTGGTTTATCATTTTGTTCATCTAGCTGCCTTATTTCAGCAGATTGCAAAGCATTTTTTGTTTTAGTTTTAAGTACAGATATCTGAATTCATCACTCATTCAAGAATATCATCCCTATACCCCCATAGGAATTACCTAGAAAACCTTAGATTTATTATGTACAACTATACACACTTTATTCACAGACATATGATTTCATTTTCAAAAATTATCTGTACAACCACCCTTTAAACAAAAGTATTCTACATCACTACACATATAGTCTCAAGACTACATTTCTCACTCAGAGATCACTGCCTGATGATGATAATGAAAATGGAATACTGAACAGCTTATAACTAAATATATTTTCAATGGTGATTATGGACCTTTGGTGCAAAACACAATTCTTATTGCTGTAATGCAACAAGAATCCCTACTACAATCCAAAGGCATTATCTCCATCTCATATCACTGATCAACAATCAAATATAAAAATTACTCAAACATAATGTCTCCTAATATTATAAATAAACATAAAAGTAAATATAAAAAAAGTTTAAAGCTTGCTACTGGCTAAACAAACAGAAAGACAGATACTGCTTACACATCTATGCTGACTAACATCATAAAACATTTGATAAATGCATATATCACTAAAGAAAAATATAATACCCAGAAAGTAACTTCTACTGCCAAATGAAATTCTTAAATAAGACAGCAACAGATACTAAAAATTTTCTAGAATACCACCAAAATGAAAACTAAAGCAAGTACTTTAAATTTTCCTTTGTGTCATGCATATGAAAATGCCTTTTCCGAAACAACTCTCTTTCCAATTAACTATACGAGTTTGATAAACAACTAAAAATTCACAAATATCATAACCAAACATTTAAATAAGGCACAAGTGAGAGTACTATAATAAAAGATACCCAGTATGAATTGTGACACGTTGTATGGAACCTTCTACAGAAATATATCAAATACGCAAATTGATGAAGGATATGTAGTATAATTTGGTCACTTCACCTTACAAGTGCTGTGGGGAGAAGACAAAGGCTCCTGCACAGGAAGGCCCAACACTATCCGTACAGAGTCAGGTACGTTAGGTGAAGATGCAATTTGCAGGTGTATTGCTTCTGCTTTTCTCAAGGTGGCATCCAAGTCAATACGAAGTGAAATGTCATTGATATGCTGAAAATTATTTACATACAATGTAATTATTCAATCACTTAGAAATCATGATGTAAGAGTAATGACAATACAATGCAAACTATAAAGGTTCAATATATGGAATGATTACCCGAAATCAGTACTGATGATTAATGTGCTGTATATCAGCTAAAAAGTACAGCAAATGAAATCAGTAGAGAACAAACACAAGATAATTCTAACACTAGAAAAAACAACAGAAACTATGATATTATAAAATGTCAGTATAGAGGTTACCAAGAAATAAATATCACCTAATATACTAGTATAACAATTGAGTTATCACAAATTAACAAATTACAAACTTTTAAGATTTCGGTGAATCCAAATTTGTTCTCCATAATTGTATTCTTCTCTGTGTCAAGGAGAGCAACTGCCACTAACAGATGAAAGTTGGGGCAAGGATGACCAGTCCACAGCACCTCCCATAATCTAGGTCAACAAATTTACCTCTTAATATCAACTAATTCTGTTTTAAAGTAAGCATGCCAATTCCTGTACTCACATCAGGGAACTAGCATACAAATTATATTCTAACAAATCTAATTCATACACAAAAACTTGTGCTAAAACAAATTAATTACAATACAATCACTGTAGAATAAATTCTAATGTTAACACTTACATATATCTCCAATTTCATTTTCCGATCATATGGAAATTTGGGATATTAATGTAAACAAAATTAAACTATATGCCCTACTCTATCAAAAATATCTCAACAATGAGCAACAACAAATGCTGAGAGGTAATTCTGGGTTTTTAACAGTTAACATGTTAAATTTATATGCTATGTCATGGAGCTTTATTGTTGATAATACATTATCTGTCAATCTATCTATATGTCTGACACCAGTTTCTTTTGGAAACTTCCATCAAGGGGTGTGGAAATGGCCACAGAGAAGTCTCCATCTATCCCTGTCCTAGCATCCTTCCCTCACATACACCATTCCATGCACTCTTCCACTATTTCTCACCCTCCAGTACTCTTCCATTCTATTCCCCATGTTACAGGTGGTCTTCCTGTTATGCCAACCCTTTTAATCAAACTATTATACAATTCCTAGTAAACTCCACATCTAGCACTCTTTCACCATGCCTTGACCACCTCAAAGTATTACAAGTCACCCACTATACACCTCCACCATTCCCTTTGCATTCCCTGCCATACCAAGTCTCTCATACACCCCTCATTACTTTCTTCATTCACCCTTTCTTCATTCCATCTAGTCATACCAAAAGCTCCTCTCTAATAACTCATTTCCACAGCCTGGATTCTTGACCTCTGTGACTCATACCATGTCCATGTTTCAGCTTCATAAATCAGAATCAGGACTATGCTGTCCTTTATCCTTTCTTTACTTTCAAACTTACACCTCTACCCTTCAATATTCTATTATGGGACCCAATGGCCCCTATACTGTTCTAAAAGAGGCATGTAAGGTCAGATATATGAGAAGAATCTTTAACTGCAGCCACACACTTGATGGGATTTCCTGCAGGGAACGGGAGGCAGAAGTATAGTTAAAAAGATGCATCGTGTGTTATAACAATCAAGCACTATGTTAGGAAAATTCATGAACTGCTAGTCTGTAATTTATGACTAAAAGTTCACTCACCCATGTATATCACTAAGGAACATTTGTATACTGAAAAAGTAAATATCTAAGAGATGGATGAGCTACAAAAATCCAAAATAATATCTTAATGATACACTATAATACACCTATACAGAAATGATTACAAAAAATGCCAATGAAAATAATCCATTAATTGTTTTTGTAGCAATTAAGAAAAAATTCTATAGTCTTTCACATCTAAATTACACTTAGTAATGATAAGAAACCAAATATTTACCTTAATGTACTTGCGTAATTGAGTTCCCTCTTGAAACGAACTAGAAGCCAACGGAAACAAAAGTAGAAGTTGGCAGAGTCCCGTACTTCCAGATATGACATAAGCTCTGGGTCAACAAGACGTACAATTTGGTGCATATCCTTCAACTGTTGCTTCATTCCAGATTGATCTATGTCAAAATTTCGGTACTGGTGATAAAAAATAATCCATTAATAATAGTATAAAGATAAAAACTAACTGTAGGGGTGGAATCAACCTTTTCCTTAAAAATCTCTCTCTTTCCCCTTCTCTAAAGTCTAGAGCTATTTGGAATTTTTGTTCAATGTATGGCTGTAATTTCTAGTACAGAATCATTCACATTTGTTTACTTTACAAAGTTCATTATTTTTGTTTTACTAAAAATCTTATATTCTATTCCAAACCACACAAAATAAAGCACTCAAACTATTCTTAGGCATAACAAATTATGAAAAGAAAAAGAAAACAGGAGATGGAAGATGGGAATAAAGGGGGAAAAATTTCAGAGAAGTGATTAAAAGCAGTGATCTACAGAAAATTTCAATGATCTGATGAAAAAACAAGAGGAAAAAATGTTTGAAGATAGAATACACAAGAAGCAGTAGAGGATACACTTCAGGGAAGAGTAAGAGTATGTAGATGACAGCAGTGAGGCTTGCACATACAAAAGTGCTCAGATTCACAGCAACAAGGGCCAACCCACACAAGAGGTATATATCACTGTTGATTAGTTGTTTTGAGGTATATACTGTTATTGGTCAGTTGCTCTGAAAAACTAAGCAGCAAAACAAATAAGTACTTCAGCTTTATAATGATATGTTGCCAAAGTATTAGGAACAACACTATCAATCTTTTGAAACTTGCTTTGACAAAGTAAAAAAAAGAAATCAGATTTACAAATCTAAAATCACATACTCATACAAAATGCTTACCACCATATCCATGTATCCTGCAAAGCACCAAAATGCTGTTGCTTCATTCTGTGTTACATAGAGGATGGGGGCAAGAAGGTCACTCATACCCTGAACATAGCCCAAGTCAAAGTTGTACATCACATATGTCATAAGAACATCATGAAGGAGAGTCACATTGGTATTATGCTCTCCCTCAAAGAAAGGATGATTTCGATCTGTTCGATTTACGTCTTTCTCTGTAAGAAGAAAGTATTAAGCATCACTGATATTCACTGAAGAAAATAACTAGAGTATTCCAAATTCATTATCAAAATCAATTCGCTAAAGCTGTCTTTAAAAATGAGTTAAATCACTGATCTCACAAGAAAGTCACCCCTAATGTTGCTTAATTTACTCCATATACTAGCTTTCCTAGTCACACACCTATGAGGCTTCTTCGTTCCTTGAAACCACTAAAACGACTTTCTTGATCCTCAGTGATGGTTTTCCACTGCTGCTTCATGGTATAATAGAGATTTTCTCTTTCTCGCCGTCTCTCTTCCCGCTGGATATAAGTTGAATTCCAAATGTTATGACCAAGTAAAAAACACCACAGTTCTCGGCGAAGATTTGGATGAATGCCCTGTGAAATAAAGACATATATTACGAATAACTTGTGTGATTGAAAAGGGTGACCTGCAGTGGGAATAAAAGTGGGAGGTGCAATAAAAGCTCTAGCAAATGGAAAAGATTCAATAATGAGAATGTGCACGAAGGTTGGATGGAATACCTGACCCACTGCTGATGTATCGCTATGAAACTTAAATGTATACAGGTCAGAATTGTTCGAGAAACATAAGTACGAGAGAAAGATGATCTGCATAATTCAGTTGGAATTATGAGGACAGAGAATGAAGAAGGAAGATGAGAAGGTCAAGCAGTGTGAAGAGGTAATTAAAGACACATGAATGATACTATTTTAGGTCTATAAATTCAATTAGAACACATGGCAGATAATAAACCGGTCTGGAAAACATACAGTGTTACTGCAGGAGGTGCAAGACTGAGAGGTACTCTGTAATACAAACGGATGGATAAAAGTCGTGATAGAACTGATTGAGGCTAAGGATATTTCAGATGAAAGATATAAAACAAATAACTGGGGATTTAATGCAAAGGAAGTATTTTGTATATGAAGGTACTATCAATGAGGACATTAGTCTCACTCAACTAATCAACTGAGTCTGAATAGTGAAACTGTAAAAAGTAATTTCATAAGTAAGTTCAGGTTTCACATAAACACTGGGCACAGGTTGAGGATGTGTGTGAGAAATGTTCCAGAGGCAGCAAGCTTCTGACCTAACCTATTAAACTTGGAATGGTGTAATGATAATAGATAAACATACAGAAACACAAACAAAAGATTCATTATGAATTTATGTTAACTAAATACCTAAATATTTATACATTCATAAAGGCCAATAAGCATATAATAATCATATCAACATAGTCAGAAGTTCATAAATTTAAGTTTGCAAATGAAAAATATTACATAGTTCAGCTACCTAAAACTCAAGATATGAACCAGAACAATCAATAGTACAGCAGGTATTCTCTACTACAACACTCTTTGTCAATAAGTTCCATGATATATGTAAAAGTTGGAGAAAATATATGTAGTTGTCTAGTCACTGGTATATAAATGAACCACTTGAGCAAGCACACAGATCAGTTCATCCTACATATCCTAAAACACAAATACGAATTCTATATTTCTTAACAGAGAGCATATAGACAGCTAAGGAAAATAATTTTCTATTTATAATAATCATTTACCCCTCTGAATATCCGTTTCTTTAGTGGCCCAACATCTAAAATACGGCCATCATCATCTACAAACTGCTGGAATTCATCATGTGTAAGAGGAGCTAATCTTTCCACCTCTGGTCTCTCAGAAAGTGTCCCCTTCTTAGTCAACAGTTCATAACCTACAAAAAGAGAAAGTTTAATAAGCAACTGCTAAACAGAGTCTCTATGCATTCATTTCAAATATAAAGTTACATACAGATACAAAAAAACTCAAATATATATATCTTTAACTTCTTACCCAAGGATACCCTTCCTGCATTACATCCACCAGGCAGAACCACATTTCATTAAGTGTGGCAGCACTGTGTGTGTCTTTGAGGGCAATGTCTGGGACATCTGAGGTGTAAGTTATCAGTCTTTAGGGTGGAGATATCATACTGGACAAAAAAGGTCTTGTAATACGTTGCATCCAGAATACAGATGAGATAGGGGGACATGTGCATGGCTATGGAGTATGGTTTCAGATGGGTGTATATCTGGTGTAGTAATGTTTATAATTGGATTATGAGGGTGGTCATTTCTTGCATCTGTCATTTAAGTGGATACATATTTTATCTGTCATATTTTGTTGGGGAAGGGGATATGTAAGTATAGTTTACTGAAAGTAGGTCTGCAGCAGGAGTGTGTTATGTTACCAATGTTTATGGATGGTGTGATGAAGGAAATGAATGTGAGGGTCTTGGAAAGAGTGGCAGGTTGTAAGGGATGGAGGGACATGTTTGGTATTGATATGGCACTGGTGGCAGATCCCAGTGAAAAACTGCAGACTGATTTCTGAGTCTAGGAGTGCATGTGAAAGGAGAGAGTCAAGAGTAAATGTGAATAAAGACAAAGTTTTTAGATTTAGCAGTTAAGGGAGTTAGGTTTGTTGGTGTAAGAGCTTGAACACAGAGAACGTGGATGAAATGCAGAGTTTTAGATACTCGCAAGTGGATACGATAGTGAATGGAACCATGGGAGCTGAACTGTTCTGTAAGGTGGGAGGGGGAAAAGAGCTTGGGCACACTGTGGAACATGTGGGAAAAGATGGGTATGTCGGATGATATAGTGGACCCAACAGTGTTGTATGGGTGTAAGGTTACTACCCTAGATGCCAAAATAAGGGTGAAAGTACTGAAAATCAAATGTTTGAGGATAATATATGATGTGACGAGAGCTGACATAACTAGAAATGTTTGACAATGAAATACTGTCAATGGGGTAACCCTGGGTATATGAAGCAATTAGGGGATACCAAGAAAAGGTGTAAAGGTTCTGTTTGTGGAGAGTGGTGTCTGATATCAGTGCATTATGTATGACATCAAGGAAGTGATGTGAGCAGATGAGGCCATTCTTTTGTCTATTCCTGGAGCTACCTTGATATGGCAGGAAACAGTGAACAAATACAAAAAAGAAAGGAGAGGAGTTTAAAACTGCAATGAAGAAGTGGTCCCTTTTTGCTTGTTGTCACTGTTGTGTCTGCTGGGGAGGTAGGGGTCAACAACTACAGGCTGCTACAGGGTGAACCAATGGTTAACTTTCTATGTCTGTCTGGAGAATGGAGGTTGGTTAAGAAATGCTTAGGGTGGTAGGGGTAATATGCTGATGCAAATAATTAGGTGCTAAGCATATTGAGGTGGGATTGTATTGGAAATATATTTGCTTCTTTATGCAGATGTTGAGTGCTTGTGATTGTTTAACAACCAGTGATTGTTCTGAAAGTTCTAACTTATATGGTATGTAATTTTGTTACAATTTCTTTTGAAAGACTGGATACATATTCATATTGCAACCATTTAAAAATCATACAATACTTACCGGGCTCAAGATCTTCAAAGACATTGAGGCTGTTGAAGAGTTCTGCCACATCTTCCTCACCATCACTCTCTCGGACGTACCCTTCAACCCCTGTGTATACTGTTTGTAAACAACAAGAATGAGATTTTTGAGTATATTTCTTATTCGGTTATTTTCTTCCGAGCAGGTGGAGTGAATGTTTTATAATTCAAATAATGTATCTTAGTCTGAGTAAATAACATCACTAAACATGACTAAAACTAAATCACTATTGTAAATATCTAAGATATTCAAATCAAAAGCAGTAATGTACCTGCTTTCCACATCATAAATATCTATAGTATAAGGCTGACAAACAAGCTACATCTTTCACAAATTTGTTTTATTCTTTACGACCTTTGACACTTTAATGTGCTGAAATGTATGGTCTTGTATCAAATCTGCTCTGAATGTCAAAAAGGGCAAAAAATACACACAAAAAAAGGATGCATATGTTATACAAATCATGGACATGCACAAAATAAACCTCTTCATTTTACAATAAATTGTAATACTTGACGTCCAATTTTAATTCATGGACCTAAGAAACATAGATATACGGAACACTGCGTAAACTAATCAGAGGTTGGTGTTGTGAGGGAATGACTGAGAAAGATAAAATTCTAAAGTATCTGAAACATATAAAAGACATAACTACATTAAGACATAAACTGAAAAAACAAAACAAATTTGCAGAAATTGAATTATGTGAAAAGGCAACTATTACCTATCACCTTTTCAAAAACTTTAACGTGAAAAGCATGTAAATTCTTACAGTAAAGGTTTAAAGGTAGATGATAAATGAAGTGCTTGGGGAAAATTCTGCATCAGTTACTCAGCTTTCAGAATGGAAAATGGTATTCATATGTATTAAAAAGAAAGATCCTTTACAGGTCCTGAAATTCAACTAAATAGTTCTCCATACAACATAATTTCAAATGCATTTCAATTTCATCTCATTTTTTAACTTTAGCTGAAAGGATGATAAAGACTGCAGTGAAGAATCATATCTACAATTAGAAAGAATCACTGAGAACATTCACAATTCATCATCCTGGCTTGTTAATGTTCATATGTTCTCAACACTGCAGTTATAACACAATTAGAAATTAAGAAGAAAAGTAAAGAAATCAAATAAAAGAATGATACATACAATTATCATTTCAGTACTAGTGCTATAACAACAAAGAAACTACAATGCATTATGATGCTGTTTACGTGGTACTAACTGGTTGCCAAACTTACAAACTGCATCATAAAATTTGGAGAGAGCACTGACAGTAGTTGTGTATGGATCTCGTTTTAAATTATTGAAGAAGCCCCAAACTCGTTGTTGCGTGTTAGCCCATGGCACATGACCAGTCCCTCCTCCCCATCCTCCACCAATGCCACGACGTGAAGGAACCAAGTTCATAGCTGACAGTTCATCATCCATAGCTGCCTGTCGCTTGTCACTCACCAAATACAAGTTATTATCTTTCTCTGACCTGTAAGAAAAAGAAGCTTTACACTACATATTCATTTTTTGCTTAACAAGCTCCCTATGGCTTGATACATCTTATTTCACTTGTAGTAATAAATACACACTCAAGAAGGAATTAATAAAATCCCCACATTTTCATGCATTGCTTAAGCCAGGCTTTCCCACTGTCAAGGGCCTTTAACTAGGACCCAAAACTGTATGGGAAGAGTGCCATGAAACTTCTCATGAAGTTATTTCACAATGACTGATCAATTCTTTAACATCCCTCTGGAACTTTCTCAAGAGCTTCCTGGGAGTTGCACAACTTCTCTTACAACTTTGGCATCCTCTGTATCCCTCACAATATATATTACATAAAAATTAAATTATCAACATAAAATTACAATAGACATAACACTAACTTTCTGACAGCTACATATCTATGAAGGACCTCAACAAAATTTGAGACTGATCCTGAATGGAATTTTAAAGCTGGATGAGTTGTACCATCTCGCTGGATTAGCACAAGAGATCCATCATTCCCAAGCTGAAAGCAATAATTTTTCGTTTACATCTTTGATGAAAGAGAAGAGATAACAAAAATCTCATGAAACAGCTACATATAACAAACAATTAACTTATCCATAAGCAAATATGCCTTACAGTACTTTAAGTTTTCATCATTAAACAAACATTTCAAAAACTTACAAAAACAATGAATGATTCTCATATTCCAGTAAGTCAGTTATACAGTACTATCAATATAGTAACACAAGAGGAGATTCATACCCTATAGCTACGGAGATCAACCAGCTCTATAGAAATGGGCCGAACATTACGCCGAGGTGTAGCAATCTCCACCGAATCTGTAAAAAATAAAATGAAGTGCCCATTACAGACAGACCTGTTAACTTAAACTATATGATCATGAGTAAAAAATGTATCAATATATTATATGAAACCAATATATTACATCAATGTATAAATTCATTTGTATACTAATTCCCACAAAGAAAACAGGGGGATATGAAGATCTCCCAACACTGTATTCCATGTCAACCAACCACCACTGCTGGAAGCATTCTCATAAAAAAATGGTTTGGCTACTTAAAAAGTGGGTCCCAACTGCATACACAATAGAAATTCTGAATACATCTGAAAAATAATGAAGCTGCTCTACAGTTAACTAACATATACTAAACAAAAAGTAAGGGTCTCAATTTTTATTGATTTACCATAACTAAATACCTAACAAATCAGTCTGCATTAAGCAGAAGTACCCCTCTTCCTATGAGTATCTATGATGAGCTTTTGCCACTTGTTTTACCATACTGTTATTCTCCACTGCCATGCATAATAAATACCAGTATTTCTTTTTGCTCAGTACCTTTTAGATATTCCCTGGGATTCTGTTTCTTTCATATTGTGAATTCTTTGGTCCAACTGTGTTTTCTTTTGATACCTGAACTGATGTCATGCAAAAATAATCATACATCCTCAACTCTTTCTGGGTTATACTTTTAAGTGTGTTCAACTTTTCATGATAATTCATATGTCCAATTCCCTCATTTTTACAAGTAAATTGCTTCTGAATTCTCTTTACTTTATCAATTTTGGCTCGCTTTCCTGGTGACCATATAAAACAGAACAGCATTCAGTTCAGCTTATTAATGAAATGAACAGTTCCATCATCAGTTTTCCACCGATTCGCAAAGAAACTTATCACACCATGTAATACTCATCTCACAAAATTAACTTCTCCAGGGTGACCTCCAAACTCCAGCTTTTCATATATGAATTATGTTAGCTCACTTTTTTGTACATACCTTTTACTCATTCATGTACAGCTTTTATAACAGGAAACAGAAAATACAGGAAACAGAAAATGTGAATGATGCACACCCTCCAAAACCCTTCTTGCAACACTCCCCTTGGGGGATCTACACATTAACCAGCATTATACCACAGACATAAAATATGTAAGCTTACTTTTCTCTAAATGTCCTTTGCTTTTACATCTATTTCTACTAAATTTCTAATGGGAAACAGGTAAATGGATGACACTCCCATGTGAATTTGTGTGTTACTTCAGTAATATGCCACAGTTATACAAGGCGTGTTAGCTCACTAACATATCTTTTACTTTCACATGTATTTCTTTCATCTTAAAATGTGAGGGAAATTCTGAATACCTGATTTTATGTCCATGTCATGATGAACTTTTTGTAAGTCATCCATCATTTAAGCATACACAGTTTTGCATTTTCTCTGTCTTCTGATCTCATCTCACTCTGATGTTATTTGCAAAAACACCTTATTAAACTTCATGTTGTCAATTTGTCTATGTCTGATATGATAATCATACACAGAACTGGGGCTAATATTGTTACCTATGGTACACTTAACAAAACTTCTTTAACAGTAGTTCCACTGCTACTTCTATTTATAGTTTGTTTG
>JAUUDY010066026.1:0-24098 GCA_032361765.1 Panulirus inflatus
GCAGTGAGGTATGGTGGCCAGCGACAAGCCTGTTTGTGAATGATACGTGTTGTTGCTGAGAGAGAAGTTGCAGAAGGTTGTATGTTTGTTCTATGTGTGGTAATTATAGATGATTAAAGGTAAATGAGAGTAAAAGTAATGGAGTTTAAAAGGAAACAAGAGTGAAAGTATATATTTTGCAAAATCCTATAAAGAACGAACAAAGGGTGAGAGAATTCAAGCATTTAGGAGATACTTATCTTGGGGAAGTTTGGAGATGTGGAAGGAGATAAGGGGAAGAGGAGTACATGGTAGAAAAGTCACTGAATCCCTTAATGGAATAATAAAGGATAGAGGTGCAAGTATGGAATTGAAGAAAGGATTAAGGGACAGCATAGTCCTCCCGACCCTGACCCAAGCAGCCAAAACATGGACATGGAATGATCACAGAGGTCAAGAGTCCAGGCTGTGGAAATGGACTATATGAGAGAAGCTTGTAGTATAACTAGATGGAATGAAGAAAGAAATCAAGGGGTAGTACGAGAAATGCATTACGATGGAGTGCAAAGGGAATAAATTGTGGAGTAGGAGTGAATGAAACATAATACTTTGAGGTGGTTTGGGCAGGTGGAAACAATGCTAAATAGGGAATTTACAGGGAGAGTGTGTGAAAGTAAGATTAAATGGGTTGGTGAGAGAGGAAGACCACCTGTGACATGGGGAAAATGGAGGGGAAGAAATCCGAATCATAAAAAAAAATTCATCCCTGTAAAACTTTTTATACGAGTTTCTTTTACTTGCTTTTTCAAAAAAAGGAAGACACGTGATGTGCACGACTGAAATAAGGAAGTATGTTGATGCATGTTTCACTTTATCATACTAGGCATGAGTTGTGGATGTGTACAAGCTATTTCATCTACCTATTGTAAATAGGCATGGATTTAAGAATGAATAAAAAAGGAGTTTAAAATCACGTACCATTATGGGAAACTGACAACAATTTTCTTAATCTACCAATATGTAACAGATAAAGTTTTATTTCATTACCTGATCTTGACCCAGGAGACACTTGCAAAGAACAAAGTCAGTGTGTGGTAAGTTAGTGAGTGCCTTCATGAGGATCTGACATGCCACAGTGCTCTGATATGTACCAGGGTTGAACTGATACAGTTTCAGAAGTGCAAGGTTGGCCTCCAAGTCATATGTGTTCTCACGAGCCTGGAGCTCAACATACCTCTCCAGAGTTGATATATTCTCAGGGTTATACCTATAAAGAAAAAGAAAAATTGTACTTCACCTAGCAGCACTGGCATTGCCATTTTTTAAGGAAATGGGGGGGATGTGGCTGGAAAAAAAATATAGCGACCACACAAATAATGAGGCTCCATGCGTCTATCCAAGATACAAAATAAATATATATGTAGTTGTTTTGAAATATACAAATTTCAAAACAATTATAAAAGAACACAAACCTACCAAAAAATAATATAGACATCATCTTGACCAACTTGAAATTACAAATTTGTGGCGAGAGTTTATAATAATAGTAAACATTACAGTCTGGTGGCATTATCACCATACGGCACTTAGTTTTTATATTACCATAACCCCAACTGTTAGTGATCTCATTTATTAGTATCCCTGCTATTATTAGCATATCTATTTACTCAACCGGGCCTTTTACAGTATACAGTTGAATGTCGTCGACCAAACGTATTTCGTTGGGTATCCTTATCCACCAGTACCACCCTAACAAGGCCAAACAAAATTCATTATCCAAAGCTCAAAGCAAAGTAGTGCTACATTACACATGTACCACAACTACATAATCATCTACAGTGACAGGGTATTCTTTGAATATTTAGCTAAATAAAACAATTCTACTCGTTCTTGAAGATGATACCCTAAAAAGTTTTACAGCAAACATGAACCTACAAAACCAATATCAAAGTAGCCTGTGGCAATTCAACGATAGTACCGTAACGTCTTGACTAACTGTAGCATCACAACAGTTCTCAAAAGAAAATAAGACACATTTAAGGCCGCAGATGTCGGCCCTTTCTAGATCAACGTGGCATCTTTTCTAAGCTGAAATACTATTGTGATAAAAACGCCAACATACTGTAAAAACCTACATTACCTTCAATTTCAGTTAATACATACAATTTTAAACACATACCGTTCGATACCACGAAGCATTGACGCCACAGTGGCCCGCATTGCTTCCGCCTGCTCCGCCATGATTACCAGACTATGCTGTCTCGGCCGAGCTGGCAACAAACATTTCTGGAGAACAACCGTATCCTGAAATCAACATATGTGGCGCACAAAGTAAAGAACGAATATAAAATCGGTTATATTTCTATATAAATCATTAGTATGAGATGCTGTGTGTTTCTTAATGGAAGAATAAATTATTTGGGAAATATCACGAAAAATAACAAATGTATCTGAAAGTAATTAATTAGTAAATGTTTGTTAGATCTGTGAACCTGTACAAATTGTCAACTCTTGTAATTAAAGACACTAGTAACTGATGAAAATCAAATATCGAAACAATTTGATTATCAGGATATGATAACGAGTTAGTGCAGCGTCCAAACTCTGCAACATACAAGAATATATCCATACTTGGCAAAAATAAAAAATAAAAAGTTTAAAAACTGTGTTTTCACAGTCATAATTACGTCTTCAATAACGAATTTCATTTCTTGCTAAGCTGAGGAAAATATTTTCCATGTTTTTGATAGATTTACTTGTAACTTTAGCTATTTATCATCTTCGTTTAATTTGAAAGCTTTTAAGAATCTTTTTAAAACGAAGTGAAAGTAATGATAAAGTTGTAAACATTAGTTTTAAAAATGAACGCGACTACTACATGGTTGTCATGACAACCACTGTAAACAAAATTCCTCAAGTGTCATATAGTATAAAGAATGGACCCATTATTTTTGGCTTTAAGCAGCTTTAGACGACGCAAGTTTGACAAATGTATAGAAATATGTACGGAACTATTAAACAAGAATCCATACGATCAGGTGAGAAGTTAGAACATGTATTAGATCAGATATGTGTGGATTAATCCTCTTCAAATAACATATCCACAAATACATCCTCATCCTTATGAGGACTGAGACATACATACCAAAGGATGATTTATTCCGATCTCATATGGGATAAATATGGAAAATAACCACCTGCGCATACTGCAATTAAGAGCCCCATCTTATACCACGTCCATCCCTCACGGTAGATTTTATGCAGACATGAGACCCGCACTGAGTCATATACAGAAATTTAGAAATAAGGAAAACAAGGCAATAAGATTAGCAGTAAACAATTACTGCCTTGGGGAAACCATGAATTACCACAAACGTTGAGACATAATACAGAATAGACATCTTATAACCAGATCAACCACTAAAAATCACCAACAAAGTAGTTATTCATGCATGGAATATACTGCTGGAGTGGGAATTTGCTAATGCAAATAGAAATTATATCAAGAAGAATCATGACATTTCAAGCTATTTAAACAGAGGTAGCTTTTCTCGGTTATATACTCTGTAGCCTCCTTTGTACCATAGAAGGTGAGCAATCACTAAACGAAAGACATTAACAAAATACAAACATTGTGATCATATAACTAGAAATAGAGTATATATCACACTAGAGTTCTTTTTTCATACCTGATCACCGTTTCAGGCGTTCGCGAGACGTAGCGAGGAACAGAACGAAGAAAGGCCAGAGCTGCTCAGATCCATTCTGTAGCTGTCATGTGAAATGCACCAAAACCACAGCACTTTGTTTTCTAAAACAACAGTAAATTAGAACCTGTTCACTGTCTCCACAGCCAGAAGCTTAACAATAATTTCATTAAAAAAAATAATATCCTAAAACTTGTAATGAAAACAGAAAATGCTTAACTAACACACCTTAACCTTTCCCAACAATAAGCCCATATCAGCAACATATGCCTTTCCACATAAGCATCTTGTAAAGGAAATCGAGATTGAGATATGTAGGATATAGCTGAATATATTAGACCGTGAGTGAGAGGATGGTCTTTAAACTATCATTGTTTTCTCTATTGATGACATTAAACTTTACATACCTTTCATCATATGTTTATTAGAGTAAGCATAGAACATTAGGAAATACAATTAAGAATTTGATCTGATTTAAGAATGGTGAAATAATGAAATCCTATTAACCTCAAATACAAATGAGAATTTATTCTGATTTAAGGACAGTGAATTAATGAAATCCTATTAGCTTAGTATCTGCAAGAAAGCTTCAAGTAGTGTATCAATGTTCTGTTCATTGTTTCATCTCACAAAAGAGGGGCTTTATCAGTGTGAATTAAATTTGACCCAGATTAGTGTATGGATAAGTTAGTAGTGGGTATGAGTTAGATAGAGAGATTATAGGTAGACTTGCTCTGTTATGAAGTAAAGAACTGTATTTACTGGACTGATTATAAAGTTTCCACATATAAAACATGCACAACACAAAAGATTATAAGAAATAATATCTTGCTGGATGTCTATATCATGGATATATTACAACTGTACTATTCATACCCATATCATTTTTATATTAAGAAAAATATTCATTCCTATATTAAATTCATTTCTATGTAATTCATCTGTTTGTACAGTACTGAAAAACAAGTTGACTCCTGAAATATTGATGAGGAATTAGTATCCACCAAAAGCATGTATTTCCAATGGTGAGCACTTACCATATGCTTGATGAGTCAGAGAATTGCAATTCACTATGGACTTCCTATCTTTGTCTGTTTCTCTTTTGCAAGTTGCTAAGTCATTCATGAATCGCACAATAACATTAGAAGGACAGAAAGTGTTGGAGAAATTTTATACAATAATAATAGGAAGGCCAAAAGTAATAGAATAATGGTTACAATGGAACTGAAATGGTTTGGAAAGCTTTCCTGAAAACCCTTGAACCACCTCTGTGTGTCTTCCTGGGGAGTTAGGCTGTTTTATGGAGATGCATCTTCAAACATTTGAATGTATTGTATATTTATGTATACTTCCCCACATGAGTTGCATTATATGTAGTCTCAGTGAACAGTTTAAGGATACTGTTTTCATAACTTGATAACCTTTTAATACACAGCAAAGGAAGAAGATATCACCATATATTAAGTAACATCTGTAAAAATACAAGTTGATATTCAGTGCTTTTGTTGGCTCTTTGGTCATTTGAGGGTGGGTCTGTGTGAACCATACAAAGCACAAGAGGGATCATATTAAATGTACTGTATTTTGTTAAGCTGCACATTATTAAAACAAAAAACTTACAGGCAGTATGGAGTCTGAAGACACGGGCTCTAACAGAACAGGTTTGGGTGGATGAATGTGATGGTGAGGAAGAGGGTTTGGCTGATGTCTTAATGGATGACAACACTATAGCCTCAGTTGCTCGACCAGGCACATCCCTCCGTACTGCCCCTCCTTCATCTGCAGGGGGACCCTCACAGACCTTCAGGTATGTACCAAGTTATGACAATTATGCTTGATAAATTACATAATGTATAACTGAACAACATTAACTGCATAAGTGACTCTATAATGGGAACTAATTATCTGAAACTCAATAGGCCATCAACACAATCAGGTCGACCACTCAGTGGTGTAGTTCGACCAGGTTCTCAGGGTGGACGACCTGGTACAATGGACCAAGCATTGCGTACTCCTCGTACAGCACAAACAGCACGGCCAGTCTCAGCTACTTCTGGTTTGTTTTTATACTTTGATCAAGTTTTACGTGAATAAGTAAATTATCTGTGTCTTTAATTATACTGTTTCACGTATCTGAAATAGTTGCCATCTGTAAATACTATCAGGATTGAAGACTTACTTGTATCAGATGGAGTAGATTTAGGTTGTAAGAAGATATTTGATTATATTTGAGCATATCAAAATATACTGTTATATTTGTAAGGCTTAACATGCAGTTCACCAAATCCAGATTCCTATTTTGTTTTTGAAATTGTAGGTCGACATGTACGCCTTGGCACTGCCTCTATGTTGCCATCAGGGGAAGGACCATTTATCAATCTGGCTCGTTTGAATGTTGCAAAGTATGCAAGTCAACAAAATATTGCAAAGGCCTTGTTTGAATATATATACTATCATGAAAATGATGTCAGACATGTAAGTACATTTCCATTTTTTTCTGCATAAGAAAAATATTTTAATAAATATACCATACTACTCACTGAAATTAGATTAATTTTTTGATTGTCTATGATGTATGAGTTGGGAATTATGAAGTAAGGATTACAGAGAAAATAATATAGGGAAGAGGAGGTCACTGACATGGTAAAAAGAATCCAAGATTAATGTCGCCAAGGAAATAGTGAACATTCTCAGACTGAAAAGGAGAATTACATAAGGGTGAATGAAAGGGTGTAATGCTGTATGAAAGGTACGATTAAAAAATGACAATAAGAGTGGCAAGCATTGTGAAGTGTTAGGGTAAGGCGCTCATAATGCTTCAGGATGAAATTCCAACGGCTTTTGTGTTTTGTGACTATATTATTATCCCAAGACAGATTGATTTCAAATTCATGGAGAAGATCCTATACAGGTCACCTTGTTATATAGTAGGTTTTTAGCATATAATGCAAAGATATCAGACCTACTACTTGTACATGAGCCGGTTGCCCTCATAAAAGAGATTTCACTCTCCTCCAAGAATGAAAAAGAGCAATTCACCCAAATCCATGTATATGTATACATTTCTTTGACTCTGGTGAGAAACTTTATCTTTGGAAAGTACAAACAATCGACTAATTATTGCCATGCATGTGGTTGGAACTTCATATTGACTCATGTCTAGCTGTAGCATCATCAGTATGAGTGAAGCAGCAAAGGTACTAGATACTGAAAGTTAATGTAGGAATATTACCCATTTGTAAGAAAATATTTCAGATTTGTAACGGACAGCTTCCATGGCTTTCATGACCATATAAGCATTAACAAGTACATTTGATTTCATTTGTGTCAGATGCAAATACAAAATTATTTTCTCACAAGGCCTGATCGAAATCATTACTAATGGTTACATGGAACACATAAGAATACCATATTGTGAAACATAGTCTGTCATTTATTGTCACTAAATAGAAAAACAATTATTTCAAATGTATTCACAATCTTTCAGGCATTGGACTTAGCTGCACAAGCCACCCAAGCACAAGAATTCAAAGACTGGTGGTGGAAGGTACAGCTGGGAAGATGCTACTACCGACTTGGATTGTTTAGGGATGCTGAAAAGCAATTCAAGGTAAGTATCTCCACTGAAAGTACATGTAAATGGACTGAAATCTCAGGATACAGTGATAATTATGATAATGTTTTCCTGTTTGCTACTAAAAGAGCAGTTTGTTTATTCTAAGAGAACATTTTTAAGTGTTTAAAAAGGTTATAATCTTGATCATTTTTAATAACATTGAGTTTTATTTTTTCTGTGTAGAACGTGTTATTTTCTTTTATGTATATCATTATTTGTTAGGCTGTCAGACATAAATGATAATGGTTAAAAAACTGATAAAAATGTCAGGTGGACTTTTTGATTGAAAAAATAATCTATGTAAAAAAGTAATAATACAGTTATTAATATTAAAGTTTTACCTCCCTCTAAAGTGGATCACTATAAATTCTGCTTGAAAATGATATGTTACAGTCAGCACTAAAGCAGCAAGATAATATCAACACCTTTCTGTTGCTGGGCCGAGTGTATATTCGCTTAGATCAGCCGATGGCTGCCCTTGAAGTATATAAGGATGGACTTGACAAATTCCCTGGAGAGGTCACATTACTCACTGCAATAGCAAGGTATGCCATTAAGCCAGAAGCAGTTTTACTTTAAGGTTTGTGTGGCTTATTGCCCTTCAGTATTTCAAGACAATAATTATGTTTTTAAATAAACACATATACAGTAAAAAGAGAGGTATATCTTTCATACTTGTTTACCATTTCCTGGATAAGTGCCAGGAACAGACAAAGACCTCATTTGCTTACATCCATTCTCTAGCTGTTACTGAAACCACAACCAGTCCCCACAGAACTTTCCATGGTTTTCCTAGTTGCTTCATATGCCTTGGTTCAGTTCATTGACAATATGTCGCCTGTGTACCACATTACTCAACTTGACTCCATCCCTTGTACACCTTAATGGTGAAAGATAAACACAAGATAGCTTGTACTGGGGGCTACATTCCATCAGTGGATTGGACCAGGGCATACGCAGCATCCAGGTAAACCATTAAAGGGTCTGTGGGACCAGGTTGTGGTTATAATACATTCCAGATTACAGCAAGAGAATGGATGAGTAAATGAGGCCTTTTTTCATCTGTTCCAGAACACTACCTCACTAATGTGGGAAATGGCAAACAAGTATGAAAAACATATCTCTTTTTACTGTATATATATATATATGTCATGTTAAAGATTGATTGCCTTGAAATCAGAGAAACAGATGATAACTGTACGAGATAAAGGGATGAGAAAGGAGTCATTGGCATGGTGGAAAGAATCCCAGGATATTGTAGCTATGGAGATAGTAAAAAGTAAAATTCAAATGAGGCAAATGAAGGGAAGGTGTTAGGGTTTATGAGGGGTACAATTAAGGTAGTGATAATGAGAGAGCAAAGTGTAGGAAATCGTTGGGAAAAGACAGTCAAAAACTTCAAGATAAAACTTTATCACCCTCTTTGTTTTATGATTGCAGTATTGTCTCAGTGCAAATCAATATCTATTCAATAAAGAGCTTCCACAGAAGCCTCCCTATTGTATAGAAGGTTGTGGCATATTAAATATACATGTTATAACATAATACAGATGCACCTTTCTAAAAGAAGAAACAGCGGATGGAACCAAATGAAGATTTTCTTCTCGAGCTCAGTTACCTGTTCCTGGTGATACTTTGATAAGGCAGGAAAACTGATCATGTGTGAATGAATAAATATGTACAGCATATACTCTATATGATTTCATTAATGAAACATTTTGTATAAACTTTTAGGGCAAAATCATATTTATATATATCAGCTTAATTCAAAGATGTCCATATAATTTAGTTTATCCTAAATACACAGTGTATCGAATTTTTCAGGATCTATGAAGGTCTTCATGATTTAACAAAGGCTGTCAAGTTTTATAAGGACGTACTGCACAATGATTCTACACATGTTGAAGCAATAGCTTGTATTGGAACCCATCATTTTTACACTGACCAACCAGAGGTGGCTTTAAGGTTTTACAGGTAAAATTATATATCTCTAGAAATAGATAATGAATATGGTGATCCATATTTTTTATGACTACACTTGTCCATAGAAGCTAGGTAAGTGGATGGGTCACATTACCTTTGACTCAGTTCCAATAACTAAGTACAGAAAGGGGAACCCACCCCAGATCTGAATGTAATACTCCATACAAAGATAAAACAAACTTCTGTGCATTTGGAGTTCATGATCAGAAAAAAATCTGAAGTATTTGAACAAAATCACAAGTTTTTTGTGGAATACATAACTACAGTATGTGTCTAGATGGGATTCCCAGAACAGGTTGGTCATCAAAGTGATACTTTTATTTTAGTGGTAGACTTTCACATCAAATTCTTGTTCTGAACATGCCACTTGAATAAACCAACCAGACTTATATATTTCTGACATACGTAAGATTGGTATGCAGCATTCCTCATGGTTAATCTCTCCATACCTGGAGACTCAAATTTTTTGCTTCATTTATTAAATTTTTTGTATCATACTGCACGTTCAAACATTATCAGTTTAAAGAAGGTTGTACTAGAGAATGATAAGATAATAATTCTGTTTCAGACGGTTACTGCAAATGGGCATCTATAACTGTGAGATATTCAATAATTTGGGTCTATGTTGCTTTTATGCCCAACAGTATGATATGACCCTTACATGCTTTGAGAGAGCACTCAGCCTTGCTACAGATCAAAGTGTTGCTGACGTGTGGTACAACCTAGGACACATTGCTTTGGTTAGTATGAATGCTATTAATATCATTTTTCATAAACAATTTAGTGAGCACTAAACTTTTTTATATTTAATTAAAATAATGGAGCAGTTCCAAAAATTAGTGCGTTCCAGTTTATCCAGTTTCCTAAAAGTTTTAACATCATGGCACACTTAGTAGTTTTCTGATAACTTTTAGTTAAATCACAGAGTAATAAAGCTTCATACAGTATATACAGCAGTAGATCAGTAATGCTATTCTACATTCACACAAGATATAGGTAAATACTTGAGCAATTAATTGCCTTGCTAAATGCAGATTCCATTTTGTTCTGATGGGAAGACCATTTCTTCTGAAATTTCTTTAAAAAGATTGAGGATGCACATAATTAAAGTGCATCTTTAACATGATAGAATGTTTTGATAGAATGAAATTAATTGAGACAGACTATGAGTCTGGAATTTGGAAATAATGCAAAATAAATGCATACATATAAAATGCAACTTGGAGCTTTGATATAGCTAATTTGTAAAATTCTGCAAGGAATGTACCCTAAATCATAATGAAGACAAGGATGAACATGATTAGAGAGTGAACCTTCATTGAGGGCAAGTAAGAAATTGATTTTACCATTTGTTTCTTTATATTCCCTTTTCTTAGTTATATTTCTTTGATCATTAAAAACAGCTCTAGTTACTTCATTTTGTATTAAAACATATCAAAAAGTTTCATGAATGTCTTCATTCATGATGAGCACATAATTTGTACGTTGAGGTGCTGTACTGTTAACAACATACTGCCTTCCTCTCCAGGGTATTGGTGACATAAACCTAGCCTACCAATGCTATCGTCTGGCTCTTGTTGCCAATAATGACCATGGGGAGTCATACAACAATCTGGGAGTATTGGAGTATCGTCGTGGGAATCTTGACACAGCTCGTGCTTTCTTCATGACTGCAGCCAGCTTGGCTCCACACATGTTCCAGCCTCATTATAACCATTCCAAACTGGCTCATAAGGTAATGCACAGAGAAATGTATCTTTTTAGTTTTTATCTATACCATTTATATCCTCATCTACCATACTGAATGTTGCCTTCTTCATTTTTTCTTCCACACATTGAGATCTCTGCACTTTTTAGCTAATTACTGTCAAAACATTCACCCCGTTATACACTTTCTCATTCTGTTCTTTTCCTGTACCTTGTTTAACTTTATATCAGTTCACATTTACCTCAGGCACATGTGCTTTTAGTAATTCTGTCCACATGTCCTTAATGCCTCCATATCCTGCTTGTAAGACAACAGAATGACATGATCCCATTCCTTGCCACAAATGATACAAAATGTGATTCAGACTGTAATTGTGATATGTACAATTATAGTTGTATGCACTGTCACACTAATTTTAGTACTAAGTTCAAAGTTTGCTCATCATAGCTCTACCATATCATGTATTAACATAAATTCTAAACTACAAACAAAGCAGGAAAAGTACTTTTGTCATGGAAAACATTATTCCTTGAGGTTGGGTATCTCAAGTACATGTCCTGCCTAATGAAGATACTCCTATTCTTCCTTTCACAAAAGTACTTTTTCTCATTGGTCTTCGTTAAGAAAAGCAGGTATAAAAGAGAAGGATAACAGAATGAGAAAGATGTAAATGTGAAATCTGGAAAAGTTGGGGAACACAGCTGCATGCAACAAAAGCAAATATAAGTTTTTGTAGAGGAAGAAAAGTATAGATAGCAATTTTGGTAGCATCAGAGATAAGGATATATCGAACGCTTCATATTTCACAAATACAAAATGAATAGACAAAGGACATCTCATCTATTTCTTACCTTTGTTTTCTTCCTATTGTTCTGGATGGTTCAGATTTTTTAACACCAATGATTGCCACACTATTTAGTATTGAATATTTTGCTAAAAGATTATTTTTCATCTGTAAAACATGAATGTTGCTTGTCATAATTGATGAAATCAGACCAATATATATAGTAAGAACTCCATAGTGCAAGTTAAATAATTTGGGTTAGAACTTTAGTAAATAGCCAGCTATAACTGAACTTAATGTTGCTAAATTTATTCTAATATGTACTCAGTAACAGTTGGAAATATTTTCTTTATATCCAATATCTTATTGCAATCAAAAGAATACTAGCACAATGGGACACAAATGATTGTGCACATATCATCGTGTTTGCAAGAATCTTAAGTTTCCTAGTTTCAAAATTTTCAATAGTTTTTATTTCATTTCAGGTTGGAGACCTACAAACTAGCTATATCATAGTGCAGAAAGCACTCTCGCTGTTTCCTGTACATGTGGATTCAAAGGAGCTCTTGAAATCCCTGGAAACACAATTTCAGACCCTCTAAATCTCATGCACTTCAGGCATCACTTTTCAGACTTTGTATGTGATATCTAATCAAAAACAAAGAACATTATCAAGTAGTTTCAAAATAAGTGCTATTTCATTCTCCTTCATACTTTATCACCATTTCCCATGCCAGAAACAAAGAAAAGTGATTTTCACTCACATCTTCTCTAGTTGCCATGTTCAGTGCACTGTGACAACAGTTTATACTTTTCTCTATGAGACTTTGACAACAGTCATCTGACTGTTACTTCCACACAACTATGCAAGATAAGTTAGTTGATAAGAAAAACCAACAGGGCAAGATAATCAGACATTCATCAAGCAACAAATAGTCCAAGTAATTAACAGCAGAGGACTGTCACCCAACCGCACAGGTATCTTTCAGCCATCTAACTAAGCACCAAATTCTAACTCAAAAATCAACAGGGCCAGGCAAAAGGTATAACTTCAATAATTAAAGGATTTAACTACATTTTCATTTTTTCCTCTATATTTACTCCTGTCTCAGAATCCCCTTTTGTGGGACTCCCAGAGTACTGATCCTACCACATCCACCAGTAAGGATGGAAGGTCACGAAGGATGGTGATATGGCATTTCTGTCATGGTAACAAAAGTATATGGAAACTGAGGATTGGGTGTTCAGTGTCCTTAGCACAGAAACTGCATCTTGGGCATGAAGGGCATTGTGATATGATGAAGCACTATTTGCAATGTTGGAGAGAGGAATGGAGTCCAGAATACAGATGAGAAAGAGTGGCTCTTACATGTTTTTGTTGTATAATCCCTAATGAGTACGTCTATGTAAATACGTTTAAGATTGGGTTGAAGGGACAGTATGGTATTTTGGTGTTTGTCAAGCTATTATTGTGTATATAAGTAAACAAATGAATCCAGTTTGTCTGTTCCTGTCCAAAAAAGTTGTCAATGCCCTGGCAGTGGCAGGATGAGGAAATCAGCCAGAATAAGTTACACAGTGAAGTATAAAGAAGGAAAGAGCTTTTTATCACTATATGGGGGTTGGTTGGCAGTTATGAATTAGTTTGGATGCAAGGGGGTTAGACCTTATGCTTAGAATTGGATGCTAAACATGTTGAGGGGGGATTGTATTGGAGTATTTTTGTTTTATTGTGCAGGTGCTGAATGACCATGGTTGCTTAAAAACCAGTGATTAATTTTACTCTATCTTGTCTTCCTGCCCTAAGATTCCCTTCCACAGCATTCAGGAGACAAATCATGGCCAATAGGTGTTTGGTAATTGAAGAATAATTATTGTATTAAGTGTCTTCAATATGGAACTCACATCTTTGCCAAAAGGGGTTCTTGTAAAATGTTGAATTGGTGTTTAAATATCGAAAAGGCGGTTGTGTCCTGAATGCAAATGAGAAAGTGCAACTCATACATGCTTTGCAAATGTAGTTTCGAATATATGTATGTCTACTGGAGAAGAATTTAAGACTAGACTGGGGGAATTGTTGATGAGCATTTGTCAGGTCATTACAGTAGGCATATATATGTTTTGTCAATGCTGTATTTATTGGGAGTAAGGAGGTTCCATTGCTATAGGCAACTGAACTGTGAAGCCTTAGTAAGTTCTTCATTTCTAACTGGGGATTGGGTTAGAGGCATCTCATGCTGTTGCACGGAACGGAGCAGTGAATGTTCAGAGTCATGTTTTAAACAATCAAAATGCCCTCAAAACACATACCAGCTGAAGTTTTGGACAAGGAAAAGAGCCCCTCAGCTGTCTTTACATATAAGTCAAGTGTTCCACTCTAAACTGCACCTTGCCTTGTCATCCTCCCTTTGAGAAGTAAACATAACAGTATTGCACACCACAAAGCACAAAGCACACCCTCCTCTGTAATTTTATTTCTACCTTCTTCCTTTCTTCTGCACTCAAGACAGGAATCATTTCCATATAACACTGTTGAGACTACTATAGCTTCTACACCTGTTTAGGTATAAAGAAATGATATGCTTTTCCTGCTTTAACAAGATAATATCAGAAACAAACAAACAATTGCTTGCTATGTCTTATGAAAATCATACATTTGCTATCTGTAGCTTCTGTTCTTGCAAAGTAGCTGTTCGCTTGCCTGTTCCTCTGGCTGGGTTTATAACATCCAACAGGCCACAACATTCATAGATAATGTGTGTATGTGCACACATATGTGCGGATATTGTATGATTTTACATTCATGCATACATACACAAAACCAACCACCTTCTTACCCTATAATTAAGACCTAATAGTAACGATAAGAATGAAAATTTTGAAAGTTGCTTTGACAGTCACTTATAAATGAAGCAGTCATCAACTGTGAGCACTATGAGAAATAGAAATTGTGAAAAGAATAAGATACCATATAAAATATACCCAAGGGGATCAACGGAAGTATGAAAAGGCAGAAAATCAGTTATCAGATGCACCTGATTATGTACCAGATCTACCCTAAATTACAGAATCAATATACAGTAAAAGATAAATATGAAATTATGTATGGCATTCCAAAACTATTACACATTTATCAAACACTTTATTAGCTAAATTTCAAATACAAATTCATGTACCAACTTTTTTGTGTATGTTGTGATACATTCTCATTTCTAGAGTAAATGTAAGTATTTCATGAAAACAGGGAATACAAGCCAAAAGTTCATGCCTTTATGCTCATCATCTTATCATGTTCATCCATTTGCTGTTGCTGTAATTAAGGGTATTTTGCAATGGTGAAGAATGGGGAAATATAAACTTCCTAGTCTCTCTCAGCAATGGCACTCAGATGGAAGTCAATCTCTTGTTCTGTCAAGGTCCTGAAATGAGAATTAGTATAATATACAGCAGCGATTTTAAAGATTCATCATTCATCCTGTAAACACTGTGATAAAAAAATCTATATTGGAGTTAAAGGATTTATTCACTGTGTGATATATTCAAGTTTAGAATAGCTTTTGTACAGGACATCTTACAATACCAGGCAACTAAGATGGGCAGGAGTGGGGGCTGGAAATCCTTCAGTCTTGTATTAATTTCTACAAGAGAGAAATTGAGGATTTTTTTTTATCAAAGGCTCGCTACTTTATTAACATGGGAGAAGACTGGCAGGTAATGTTCTACATCTGAAGACAGAATGGCTATGATGTATGTGATATTCATGCTGGAATATTACATGGAAGCCAAAATACTTGAAGTAGCCAAATCTTTCCTAAACAGTAAGATCCTGATGGTAAAATTTTTCAAGTTGGTCAGTGTTCCTGGATAGAAAAAGAATAAAGAGGCAAGGTGGTGATGAAAGTGGAACAAAAATGCTGACATCCTTCTAGAACTGCCATACAGCATCAGCATCTTCATCCAACTAAGTAATGTGCATCTCATGAAGGAACTCTTACACAAAGAGCAATTGAACTAGGTCACAATACCCTTTTCCATGGGTTAGGATGCTAAAGTGGTGTTGGCAGGCAGTAGATCTCCATCAAACAGCTTTGGTAAATTTAATCTTTGAGGGGGGCTGCCTACCTTGGGGTACTGTCAATAAAAGAATGAAACTTTTTTCTCAGTTCTTCCTGCATAGGGAAGGGAAGACCATGAAAGTAAAGACTTAAGATGACAAAGAGAGATAATGTCAGCCAGTCATCTAAGCTTTGGGACTGTTCTGCAAAGCCACAAGGTGAACTCCTTTCAGTGAATGGATTCTGTACATGATGGACAAGCATGGGCTTCAGTTGGAAGTCAAATGTGTTGGAGTAAAAGAGCAAGGTCATGTAATCCTACTTATATTTGAATCCTGGCACTGTGGTCTACTCCTCTGTCAAGCTTTCACAGTTCTTATACTTATGCTGAGACCTCCTGCACTGCTGACCAAACATTTACTGTTTTTGTTGCATTTGATAATGTCTAGCACCTATTCAACGGTGAAAAAACATCTCTTTGCAAATGGCTTCCCAAATGAGATGGCTGACTGCTTGGTTGACATACTAAGTATACGGAAAACTTGCCAGGAGGCAGCAATGCTTGTGTTTTTGCTGCAAGATATCTGGAGCAGGTAAAGCCTGCTTGGGAGTTGGCTTTGGCCAACAGTGTCAGTTCCTTGCCTCATGAGGTTCCACAGAATTTTGAAAGTCATCAATCAGACAGAACAGTTAATTTATGTTGATGATAGTGTCTGCATTCAAAAAGTAAAAGAATTGCTCAAATATGCAAGTTTTCATTGACTGCTGCTTTACAACACATAAAATAAAATTCAGTTCCTTTGGTTATGGTGAACAATATGAGTTAAGACAGTATCAATGGTATCACATAAGATACGAAGTTTTGAAGGCCTATGACTGGCTCTTTATAAATGATGACAGTTATGTATTCATTTGCTATGCTTATGACAAGTGTAAGACTATTTACAAGAGTTTTATAAAACTTCCAATAACTACACTCCAAAGCAATCTAAACACTTATCATTTGGTTCCCCATGTCAAATAATCATCAGAAACCACATACATTATCTCCAGGCGTGCTTGGAACAAGCCTACTGCTCACAGACAGTTCAGCAAATAAGCTAGCCAAGTTTCCTGACATTTGTTAAAATGAGACACACCAAAGCAACAAATAAAAGGTCTTAATTTTTTCCTTTAAACAGTCACTCAATTAAGAACATTTACAATGCAACCACATAATATGTTTTGAGTACAGTGACTAAATTCTCCTTTCTGAGAGACGCTCAAAGGATATACTGTAAGAACTTCATTATGACAGCTGGTCCCTAACACAAAAAGCTTATTTCCCAAAATCACACTGCTTCTGAGGAAATATCACTAATTATGTACTTTCCTGAATAGACAATTCCAATGTTAGTAATAAAGAAATCTTCAATTTTCTTATGATACATATTTGCCTCTTCAACATTAGTCAGGTAGCTTCATGAATGTGTGAACAGCAGCTGTTATGGATAATGTACCAAAACAAGACCTCTTATCATACACAGCAAACCCAATAGAGTACTCCATGGTTTCAAATTAAGTGAAAATTATTCATATGTGCCTATAATCCCAGTCAACAGACCACTGCTCACTCTTCTCACACTCAGTAAAAATATCTTCATTGTGTAATGATACCCAATACAGATACAGTAACCATCAGATAAAACATACATAGTGTACATATTCAATTTCATCTAAAGAAGGGAAAGGGACAAATTGATCATTTTATTATATGAAACAAGGATATAATACTTGATGGAAGTCCTTACCTAAACTTAGGATTATCCTTTGAAACAACTGCCACCTCAACCTCTGTTGGCTTAAAGTCTGCAGAGAGGACTGTCATGAGGCATGTAATAGCCAGCTGGATGGTTTCATCATGGGTGTAATTTGTCTTCTTCCTATACCTGTAACATAATTCATTGTCAAGAAAAGTTTGCACACAAAATCACTACTTTCCTTGAAAAAAATTACAGTACAATAACATAACCAATAAATCAAGAAACATCAAAACCAAACTACACTCAGTGAAGCTAATCTAACTACTCTCAGTGAATTTTGTCAATGTTAATTGGGTATATTCGGTTGTTTTCATCTGCAGTTGGAAAAATTACTTAAATATGAATATGGCATTAATCTTTACACATAAGCAATACAATCAACCAACTTTTTCTCCAGGAAGCTGTTTGCTTCGGTCTGTTTGACACCAGCAGAGCAGGCACGATTGCCACAATAGTAGCCTGCTGGGTCAGTCTTGTATACACATGGACCTAATTCATCATCAAATCCAATCAAAATCATGCCTGAAACACAACAAAAGATAAATTTTCTCAAATGAATCACAAATTATATTAGAGCTTTGTGACTAAGTAAATGGCAAACTATTCAAAAATTCTGTTGCATTGAACATACCCATTACACTAATTCCTTATTTACCAACAAAACTGTTTAAATCACATATTAAGTACAATGACATGCTTTCAAGAGATGGGACTAAAACTGACTTCCTTCAAGATTCTCACAAAGTGCCAAATCAACTGAAAAGCTATTATAATTCTGTTATAATACTGTACAGTTCTATAAGTATTAACATAATCAAACCTTGGTATATATTCAAACCAACACTACTGTCTAATAAAAGGTTTGTATGAAAAGAAAAGCTCATGATGTGCAGGCAATTAAAATGGGTTTTCTCAAAACTGAATATGGAATACAGAACTTAGAACTAAAAGAGGTAGTCAACAAAGTAAAGTATGGATTATTGTACTAATTTCATGTGGACTTAAAAGAGAAACTGGACAAAGAAAGAGTGGCAGAGTACTTGAATGAAGTAAATGAAAAGAAGGTACTCAAGAAGCAAAGAAAATGGGCAAGCTTTCAAATGTGAGGCTGAAAGGTCTTCTATTTCTTACTTTACAAGCAAAGGAAAAATTTACTTTAAAGATACAGATCCGTGCAGTAATGTTATCTTCACATAAAAAGGCATCTTGTGAAGGTGAACACAAAAACACATTCAATGTGTTGATAGCATGGCATAAATAAATACACAATACTGATAATGAATAAAAAAAAGGTGAATGTGAACACACATGTAATGAGGATGGGACAAAATGAAAGAAAGCCTCAATATGATTATCATCTAGCAAGAAATAAGCTTCATGATTGTGCGTGTGAGAAGTACTTGGGAGTCAACAATATCCCTAACCTACTGCCACAGCCCCAATTTAAGGAAATCGTTAGGGAGACAAACTGTCTGCTGGTAAACACTTGAATAACTTCAAAGTAAACAGATAAAAGAAATATTCAACAAGCTGTTCATATCCTACATAAGTCCAAAACTAGAAAATAATTCTCAACTAGAAAATAATTCTCAAAGAAGTTTATTAAAAAAGCTGTAAAAGATGCATTTTCATAGTTCAAGAGAAGTGAATGAATGGAAGCGAATATCTGACTGAGGACATGATTACTCCAGCCAGCATACATAAATTAAAAAAGTCGAATGAGAGCAAAGTATGTCACATACGAACAGAAATTTATAAGGAAAGTGCATGTTATAATTAGATGCATAAAGTCTATGAGATTATTTTAATCAGTTAAAACAAAGATGGCAAAACCTCAAAATCAAGAGGGGTTACAGTTTGGTCTAAACTACTACTAATGATATTGAATGACGTAACAAATAACTCACTGCATCCTAAGGGGCGCATTTCAGCATTCTGTGTGTACACTTGGTTAATGTCTGCTATGCGTCTGCACAGAACATTAATAGGCATGTCATATCCATACTGGTACTTGAAGTTATTAGCTTCACTCTGGGCTACCATCACTTGGTACCTACTGTCAGCTAAAAGATAAATGTTTCAGTATTACATAATCTATTTTTTCTCTCTTATCTACACATTATATTTCTCTTCAAAAACATAAACTTTGGTTTTGCTCACTCTTACTTTCAATTTCCCTTTCACATCATAACATCATTTTATTATTCAACTAACCTATGCATCATCTGAATACAGTAACTTGTAATTTTCATTATATTAAATCATGATCTACTTGTAAACCACAATCTTCCCACCTCACTTTTATGTCATGTAATGCCACATTCATGAGAACTCTGAACATCCATGGTGACATTACTCACTTGAAACACTCCAATACTTACATACTACCATCAACATAAAAAAGACTTCTTTCAATTTAAAAGCTCTGCAGCATCTAAGTTTTCCATGTGCGCTGAAGAGTTTGAAATTCCAGAAATCCTTTCCTAAGGATGAACAAAAATACTAGCAGAAACTACAACAATTTTTCTTTCCCATACTAATGAGGAAGTGCTTTAATATATGAAGAATGGCCTCATTTGCTCACATCTATTCTCTAACTGTCATGAGAAACACAATAAAACCAGAGCAAGCATCCACAGCCACTCCATGGCTTCCACTGACCATTTCATATCCCCTAATCAGCACAATGACAGCATATCATCCCAGTTATACTAAATAATTCCAATTCCCTATATCCCATGTGCACCTCTAATCCTCCTGAACATTCAAGCCCAGAGGACTCAGAGCCGGTTCCATTCCCTCCTTCCATCTCCTTGGTCTAACTTTCTCCTTTGCTCCTTCCACTTCTGACACATATGAAGCATCCTCTTAATCAGTCTCTCTTCATTCATCCACTCCATATGTCTAAAACATTTCAGCACACCCTTTTCAGCTCTAAATAATAACAAAATTTCCCACCATGTATGTCTCTTATGCAGTCATACCTTCCACAACCAACCCTGCTTGCACCACATATTATCTTCAGGCATTTAACTTCTAACAAGTCCAACCTCTTCTACTCTTCTGTATTCAGGGCCAAAGACTCGCACCCAAACAACTATTGCAATATGGACAGTAAAAACTTACGCTGCATGCCAGTCATTACACAACCAACATTCTGGGTGAGCTGATGCACATGTGTCACTGTAATAGGGTCCAGCAGCTTGTCCTGGAAGAATGATCAAAATCTTTTCTACAGCGATAAGTTTATGATTTGCTATTATCCTTAAATCATTAACTGGCTAAGTATGTTATGCTGAACTTATGTTTAAAATCCTGAAAAATCAGTGATGAGGCTCAAGCATTTTACTTGAAATACATATTTTTGTCTACCTGATTCCTAAAACACAAAAACCCATAAAGTCAAAACAAGCAAAAATAATGTAGGAAACAATGACTTTACACTAGTATTCAAAGAAAACCTGCTTTAATACAAAACTATTATATGGCTGAAAAAAAAGCCACTCAGTAGACTGCTACACCACCAGGAACTGACAGACCATATTTCCTACACATCAAAATATTACCAGCAAACTAAAAGTAAATATTTTTACCCAAAGTACTGTTTCTACTGTATTCAAGCTTTTCTTACTATTAACACATTTTCAGTTTTAAAAACAAATAGACTTTAGATCCTATGTAATATTAACAAAGCTTACCACAAATTCTTAAATATAAAAGAGTAACACCATTTACGTTAATGCTTGTCAGTATGTTAACTAAAACATCACTGACTATGGTCAACAAAATAATGAGTAAATCAATCAATCTTACATCTATGGAAGGAAGGCAAAATCTGTGGTCACATTCATCTTTATTTACTGGTTATCCTAGAACTGCTCATAATTATTCTTAACTAAAAATAGAAGAGATACTCCAATAGCTGTAAACAACTTGTCAAATGCAATAACACTGGTGTGCTGCATTAAGAGTCTAGTGGCTGCTGCTGCCTCAGAATCAGAAACTTTAAGATTGTTGCTATAAGACATGGAAACATGAAACATCTAGCAATTAAGCTTCCTTAACAATAAAATTCTTTCTTTTTGGATGGAATTCATAAATTATCCCAATCTTTAAATTCTTTGGTACAGAATTCAGAAACAGCCACATGCTCCAATTTTTTCCACTAAGCTTGTTATGATTCAAATTTTCACATGCTTTAACTCCTTTGAATTAGAATTTCATAAATATTGCCCATTCTTCATTTCACAAGTTCTCATGTATCAGACTTAATAGTTCATTACAGATAAGATCATGATATTAAATATGTAAATGAATTATTGGCTTGAATTATGATTCTTCATCTTCTCTTAGACAACTACACTGTGTTTACAGTTGTTACTCACCATAGACATGATAAGCAGGCTTCTGTTCCTTAATATGCCTACTAAATCTAACGGCATCAAACCACAAAATTTTTTTTTTATGATAATACAACAAAAAATTGGACTGGCTTTGAATACCACTGATGACTAATCAACTAATTCTTTTTGTGTACAATCAACTTCCTTGCTTTTAACACACTGTATTTCTTACACATGCTTCAAGATGGTTGCCTCTTACTTCTCTTAGAAGAAAGCACCAAATTATTGTTTGGAAGCAAGAAAATGCGGGTACACACGAGAATTCTTGGTGCACTTGGTGCTCAAAACACATGACCAGGCAGCTGCTTCCTGCAACACCTCATCAGTCCCTTGCCTCATTAATGTGATCAAGACCCTATGGACCTAGAATACTTCAGAAATTTTACCAATTTCATGCCTAAACATCTGCAGGTGGTAAATCAAAGCCCGAGAAATGACGACTAAGTACTAAAATGTAAATGTGACACCTTTGAAATGTATGGGGAGGCAGACAAGGTTTTTTTGTGGACACTGTAACTCCAAGTCAACTCCCTTTTATTCAGCAAATGCCTTTAGTGAATGGGAAATGGCTTCTTTTCTAAAATCCCCTTACTTTTAGACTTGCATAATGCTGTCAAGAATTTCTTTAAGAAAAGATATTTCTTTTTGTCACTAACTTTCAATAATCTTGTTGAATATGTCTATGCTTATAATGATGGCTGACAGTAATACAACTGCTTGTGCTTCTCTCTGGTGTTGAGCAACGTCTGCAAATAATGAAGTGCTTTTTCTTCATACTGAATTTATTCTGTTTGAAATGCCTTTTCTTCATTAGCCCTTTTCTCTTTCAAACTAACATATAAATTAACATAGCTGAAATCTAAATATCAATGAACCTGTAAATAGTTGGTACTGATCCAGCAAACTGGGTAATTTCCTAATGAAGTTCTATTCTGTTACAACACTTAGTAATACAGTCAGCAATATGCAGGCATCTCTACCAACCCTCATATCAAGCCTAAAAAATGAAAACAGATGATGGAACTTGTTCAAGCAAACTCAGAATCAACCAGCCTAAATAGATTTCAAGCCATTTTTTTCTCTATATATTTCCCTCAGACCTCTTGCAGTATGCTCCCTATTAAACAGTGGAATTCAATTTGTAATTCACTGTTACTTCACTGTATATGTATTAACCAAATACTTCAACTTTTAAATTATATCTATCATCATTCAACTAATTCAATGTACTGATTTTTTATGGTACTTTTAGTTCAAATTCCTTCAATTTTTGTTAACCTCTCCTATAAACTTCTCCCACTTAAAAGACATATCATCAGGAACAAATGACTGAGCCTTTGAGAAAGATATCCTCAACTGGCTACTTCTGTACCTACTTTTTATAAAGTTACTATAAAAGGAGACAGAAATAATAGCTCCTCAGTCTCATCATTACCTTCTCAGACATGCAGGATATGCATGGGTAGTAATCTCCCTCCTTCCTATTCTCATCTTAGAAAATATTTGCTGCACTCTAAAATTTAACCACTCTAAAATTTCTCCTGAAGTCCCCATTGTAATAGTGTCTAACATACCTTTCACATATTCTAAAGTTCTTATTTTGATAAAACCTTCACTAATCTAATGATACTGCATTGAAAGAACCAAACCATAGATGATCCCTTGTCTCTTCCCATCATCATATGGCATTTCCATCACACACTTCTGCCACTTGTGAAGCAAAATCTAAATCATTCTTCAATTTTTTCACTATCTTTAGTTAAAAAGTATAGAGTAAACTCAAAATATTTTCTGTCAACAATATTCATATAACATGGGTCACTGTAATCGATAGGAAACACAAAAGAAATTACTATGGTACATTATATAAAGTAATACTCAGTATAATTCAGCACTCACTGGAACTTTCTTCTGCGTGACACAAACTGCTGTATCTTCCCCCTTACATGCCACTGATGTTAGACCTCCTTGGTTGATTGCCTTAAATGCATACTCTGAAAAATACAAACTCCAGAGAAACATATGACAACAAATGCATTCTACCTACTTAAACAAATATAT